>PVLC010035059.1:0-16540 GCA_004027655.1 Graphiurus murinus | reverse complement strand
TACTGGGGGTTGAACTCAGGGGCATTCTACCTCTGAGCTATACCCCCAGCCCTATTTTTTTTATTCTTTATTTTGAAACCGAGTCTCACTAAGTTGCGGAGTGCCTCACTAGGTAGCTGAGGCTGGCCTCGAACCTGGATCCTCCGGTCTCAGCCTCCCGAATGCTGGGATTACAAGCGTGCGCCACCACGCCCGGCTTATTCATCTTATTTTAAAGGGACATTCATTCCTGTTTTTCCAAATCTAAACGATATTGCATATAAACACATCTATACAATGTGCTTCTGAATACATACACATATAAAATATTTGCATACTTTTGTGTATGTATGTGTGTATGTACACACACACACACATATATGGTAAACCGATGTGTGTGTACATATATATCAGTATACCTTAATTTCAGAATCTTACAACATTATTTTAAACATGCACTGCTAAAGTGATGTTCATACTTTAGAGAAAATATTTTTTCACTGATCAAACTTTCCCAGCAGGTCCTTCAAAATCTCTTTCCATTCCCAACAAAACATCTTAAAGCAGAGAAGAAAAGTGAAACATTTTTAGGCAGTGTCTCAATATCTCCAAAAAGTATGGCCAAACTCACCATAAAGAGCTGTCCAAGTTTGATTAATTACATCTAGACACACAGTTCCTGACCTGAAACAGACGGAAAGAATGGCATTTTTTTAAAAATTAGAAAGTTGGTTGCATGTTATCTGGCAACTATTTTATCAAGAGAAATACTTTCAATAAATCTTTAAAAATCCCCATTAGGGGAAAGTATGATGACGAGCAAAATATTTGCAAGATTTAAGTGTCTCCTTAAAAACTGAAAAGGAAAAATAGTAACCATACAACAAAGGAACCAGAAAATACCAGAACCTGGTGACCAGCATTAACACCGCGAACAAGAGACAGACCCGGGATACCTCGAGAAGACTAAAATCTCATTGTGTGGTTAAGTGTCTGCATACCCTGAATCTAATAAGAAAACGGACACAACCAAATTGAGGGACAATTTATAAAATAAACAAAAGTCTATATTCTTTTAAAATGTCCACTTTATAAAAGACAAAGGCAGGCTTACGAACTGTTCCAGATCAAAGGAGTTTTAAGAAACATGACAGCTGGGCATAGTGGCGCAGGCCTGTAATCTCAGTACTTGGGGGTCTGAGACAAGAGGATTGCAGGTTCGATGTCAGCCTCACCAACTTAGTGAGGCTCTCAGCAACTTAGTGAGACCCTGTTTCAAAATTTAAAAAAATAAAATAAAATAAATAGGGCTTGGGGTATAGCTTAGAGGTAGAATGCCCCTGGGTTTAATCAACAGTACTACCAAGATTTAAAACAAATCAACAAACAAAACAAAAAACAGAAACAGGACAATTGAATGCAATATGTGGATTTGGACAGAATCCTTTTCCAAAAGAAAAGTGCTGAAAGTACATTACTGTAATATGGAAGTAGATTCGATAAATAAATTCCTGAATCTGAAAACTATACTTTGGTTACATAAGAAAACACCCTTGTCATTAAGAAGAATGATACCCTGAAACAGTTAACAGACAAGGGCATATGATGCATACATAAAAGCCTTGTAAGTTGAGAGAGACAGCAAAGTTGAATGCTGTAAAAAGTAAAAAGAGCGGTCCAAATACCCATGTGTTATAAACAGCACTGGAAGGACAAAACAGGCTATACTGGAATCATTTTTAAATAGCACAAATAAAATAATGAAAGGAAAAAAAAAAACCAGATTCATTAACTGAAATGAAACTTGTCATTCATATTTACCTTTATCTAAAGAACTAAGGCATATGTTAAGGGCTAAAGATAGTGAATCTGTATACTGAAAATAGATCTCTGAGTTATGCCTATACAATTGAGAATTGAGATGTGAGATATTTACAAATGAAGGACCCAGTCATGATAATAGAGAGCGAGTACAATAGTTGGTTTAGAGTATCATACCCCTAGGATTCTACAGTGTTAAGTCACCATTCATACCGTCCTACCTCCCCATAAAATCCCAAACGACAACCAAGGGGTTTTCTAACAGGGGAGAGATGAACTCTAATCAAGACCAGTTGCTGCTAAAATGTAAACATTTTTAAATAGTTACTTACGCTTCATCAATGTTGGGATGGAAAATTTTATTCATGAATCCTGTAAAAAGAGATGTTAATTAGCAGTAAAAAGTACCCAGAGAACATTAAGTTTTAAAGTAGGTCAATACTGGAAACAATTTTAGTATTGGAAAAAGGTTATAATATTCATGTCATTATTTTCAATTTTAGACCTTTAGTTGTGGATAAGACTATATTCTCCTGTTGGCTCCAATTAACCAAAATAAATAACAATTCTATTTGCAAACTCTGTAAGCAATACAGCTTCATATTACAAAACTGTGTGTGTGTGTGTGTGTGTGTGTGTGTGTGTGTGCGTGTGCGTGTGCGTATGCACACACACGTTTTTAAACTGGTGACTGAACCCAGAGGCATTTTACCTCCGAGCTATATCCCCAGACCAGTTTTATTTCTTATTTGGAAACAGAGTCTTGCTAGGTTTTTGAGAGTCTCACTAAATTGCTGAGGCTGGCTTTGAACCTGTTATCCTCCTGTCTCAGTCTCCCAAGTACTGGAATCACAGGCATGCACCACCACACCCAGCTACAAAATAATTTTAAAAGCAAGTGTCTTTCTGAGCCATGAAGATACTCACCACAAAAAAAATTTGTAATACTGACTTATTTTTTGAGTGTGTGGTAATGGGGATTAAACTCAGTGGCATTCTACTGCCAAGCTATACCCCCAGCTGTATTTTTTATTTGGAAACAGGGTTTCGCTAATTTGCTGAAGGCCTCCCTAACTTGCTGAGGCTGGCCAGGAACCTGCAATCCTGTCTCAGCCTCCCAAGTACTAGAATTACAGGTGTGTGACACCATGCCCAGCTTAAAGGATTTATAACTGATGTCATGATAAAAGTTAAGAAATGTAAAGCTAAGCTGGGCGTGATGGCACACGCTTGTAATCCCAGCATTGGGGAGGCTGAGACCAGAGGATCCGGGTTCTCGGCCAGCCTCAGCTACCTAGTGAGGCACTCCACAACTTAGTGAGACCCTGTTTCAAAATAAAGAATTAAAAATAGGGCTGGGGGTATAGCTCAGAGGTAGAATGCCCCTTTGTTCAATCCCCAGTACTGCAAAAAAATGTCAAGCTGACATTCCCCCCACCCAACAGTTTTATTGTTGAAGCTCTGACTTGAACTTCTCCTTCTAAGTCTCATTTACCAGCATCATTCAGCTACACCGTGTGCAGAACGTGAATGAGTGGCTGTAATGCTAGAGGAATACTGCTTCCAAACCACAAGAGATTTCACAAGAACAGTGACCAAAATATTTCCTTTAATTTTAGTCTACTCATTCAAGAAAACACAATTTTGATTAAAATTGAGGCAATCAAGAAATGAGGCAAGGAGTTTAAAAAAAAAAATCCTCTAAGAGGGATTTAAGGTTTTTTTATTTTTATTCTTAGAAAAACAAATATAGACTTTAGCAATACATTATTATTATTATTATTATTTTTTTTTTGTGGTACTGGGGACTGAACTCAGGGGCATTCTACCTCCGAGCTACACTCCCAGTCTTATTTTTTTAATTCTTTATTTTGAAACAGGGTCTCACTAAGTTGTGGAGTGTCTCACTAGGAAGCTGAGGCTGGCCGAGAACCCGGATCCTCTGGTCTCAGCCTCCCCAATGCTGGGATTACAAGCATGCACCACCATGCCCGGCTGTTTTGTCTTTTTTAACACAAGTTTGCACACAGATAAGAAACTAGAAACAAATATGTACAAACTTAACAGTGCCAAATTCTGGGTGGTGGGAACATTTTCTCTGTTGCTTTTTCCAAACCCTATCAGGAGGAGGAGGAGGAGAAACCAAACCTTATCACTTTCACTGGCGCCCCTGTACTAGATGTAAGATCACAGCTATGTGAAAAGGGCAATGGTAGTCACTTTTGAGAGACTATTTCTGAGTGTGTGTGTGTGTGTGTGTGTGTGTGTTTTAACTAGGGATGGAACTCAGGGGCTACAACCTCAGACCTATTTTTTTTTTTTTTTAAATTTTGAAAAGGGTCTAAGTTGCTGAGAGCCTCACTAAGTTGCTGAGATGGGCTTCAAATCTGTGATCCTCCTGTCTCAACCTCTCAAGTACTGGAATTACAAGCATGAGATAGAACCCAGGGACATTCTACCTTAGGGCTATACCCCAGCCCTATTTTTTAAATTTGGAAACAGGGTCTCACTAAATTGCAGAGGGCCTAAGTTGCTGAGGCAGGCCGTGCACTGGGATCCTATCTCAGCCTTCCAAGTACTGGGATTATAAGTGTGTGCCACCATGACTGGTTGAAAGGCTATTTCTACTTTTTTTGTACTGGGGATTGAAATCAGGGACATTCTACCTCCTAGCCACACCCCCAGTCCTATTTTTTATTATTTATTTTGAAACAAAGTTTCAAAATAAACAGGGTTTCACTAAGTTGCAGAGGGCCTCACTAAGTAGCTGAGGCTGGCCTTGAACCTGGATCCTCCTGTCTCAGCCTCCCAAGTACTGGGATTACAAGCATGCACTAACACACCCAGCTTTCTACTTTTCTTTTAACTCTTTAAAATTTTATACAACATATAATGGTAATTTCTTAAAAACCTTTCAGGGCAGGCACAGTGGCAAACATTGATAATCCCAGCTTCTCAGGATTGCAAATTCAAGGCTAGCCTGGGCAATTTATCCAGACTCTGTCTCAAAATAAAAAGAGTTGGGATTGTAGTTATGTGACAGAATGCCTGCCTAGCATGATGGAAATCGCAAGTGCTGCAAAACCAAGACAAAACTTCTAAAAAAAAAATTATGAACAATATCAAACATTTTATTTTTGTGGTATTGGGGATTGAGCCCAGAGGTATTCTACCTCTAAGCTACACCCCCAGCCCTATTTTATTTCTATTTCGAAACATGGTTGCACTATCTGCTGAGATTGTCCTTGAACCTGTGAGGTGTGTGCCACCACACTGGCTAGCATCAAACATTTAAAAGTAGATTAGCTGTGTGTGGTGGCACACACTTGTAATCCTAGCCCTTGTGAGGCTGAGACAGAAAGATTGCAGGTTCGCAGCCAGCCTCAGCAACTTAGTGAGACCCTGTTTCCAAATAAAAAATGGGGCTGGGGGTATAGCACAGAGATAGAAGGCCCCTGGATTCCATCCTTAGTACCATACACACACACAGACTTAATTATACATAGGTTAACTAGTACTAACTCCCTCCCTCTTTTTTTTTGGTTTGTTTGCGGTACTGTGGATTAAGCCCAGGGGCATTCTACCTCCAAGCTATACCCCCAGGCCTATCTCTCTCTCTCTCTCTATATATATATATATTTTTTTTTTTTTTTGAAACAGAGTCTCTCTAGGTTGATGAGAGTCTCACTACTTGCTGAGGCTATCCTTGAACCTGAGATCCTCTTCTCTCAGCCTCCCAAGAACTGGGATTACAAGTGGATGCTACCATGCCAGCCAGATTTATTTTTAAAAAATCAGAAGATTCAATAGCCAAATTATGGACTCAACCCAGGTGTCCATCAACAAATGAATGGATCACAAAACTATGGGAAATACATACAATGGAATTCTACTCAGCAATAAAGAATAAAATTATGTCATTTTGCAAGAAAATAGAAGGACCTGGGGAACATTAAGTGAGACTAGCCAGTCACAGAAAGAGAAGGGACATGTTTTCTTTAATATGCACAAGCTAGAGGGTAACTGGGATACCAGAGGGACTCCAGATAATGGAGGAGAAACCTCAGTGGAGCCAGGGAAGTGTTCTAAGGGAAAGGGATGGGGAAAACTGAGGTTCATTATTGGAAATATTAACATTGACTGTGTGTACATATGTGAAAATCCCAGTATCAATCTCAGTCCTCTGTATGGGAAGGGGGGGGGCACCAAGTGCTGTGTGCATGCATGTCAATGTCATCATGATTTACATTATGATATGAGATGATAATGCACCAATAAAAGCACACTAAAAAAAAAATCAGAAGATCCTCAGGTTATGGGGTTGATCCTTAAGATTATTTACAAAGAGGCTGGGCATGGTGGCACAGGGCTGTCTGTAATCCCAGTACTTGGGAGGCTGAAACAGGAGGATTGAGGGTTTAATGCCACCCTCAGCAACTTGGCGAGATCCTCAGCAACTTAGCAAGATCCTGTTTTAAAATAAAAAGGGAAGCCAGGTATGGTGGTGCGCACTTGTAATCCCAGTACTTGGGAGGCTAAGACCAGAGAATCCAGGTTCATGGTCAGCCTCAGCTACTTAGTGAGGCCCTGTTTCAAAATAAAAAATAAAAATAGGACTGGGGGTGTAGCCTGGAGGTAGAATGCCCCTGGGTTCAATCCCCAGTACCACAATAAATAAATAAATAAATAAATAAATAAATAAGGCTGGGGTGTAGTTTGGAGTAGAATGCCTGTGGGTTCAATCCCTAGTACCTCTCTCCCCACCCCCTCAAAAAAATTAGTTACATATAGGAAATACTTGTCCCAAATGCAAACTTTCCAGTTTTTGTTGCTAGCTTTTGTTTTGCTAGGAGTGAAATCCAGGACCACACACATGCTAGGCAAGCACTCTACCACAGGGTTACATCTCCAGCCCAGGAAACTTTCTGGTAAGTGAGAAACCATGTTGAGTCACTATCTAGTCTTAATTCAAAAGAATGGTTGTACTATATGAAAAGTACTTTGTTTATAGCTACTATTAAGATTCAAAATGTGTGTGTGTGTGTGTGTGTTTGCAGTACTGGGGATTGAACCCAGGGGCATTCTACCTCTGAGCTACACCCCCAGCCCTATTTTTCTTTTTTATTTTGAAGTAGGGTCTCACTAAGTTGCGGAGGGCCTCACTAAGTAGCTGAGGCTGGCCGTGAACCCGGATCCTCCAGTCTCAGCCTCCCAAGTACTGGACTTACAAGCATGCACCACCATGTTTGGCTCAAAATGTGTTCTTGATACTTAAAATTCTGCCTCTGCTAGAACTCTCAAAACTAATATCTAGCAATGTCTATGGCAAAAGTTCCCAGTGCCAGCTACAGATGAGAATTGCCTAAAGAACCCTTTAGAAAACAAGTAAGGTGCTCCCTTACATGGTGGCTAGTGTTATGGAGGAAGAGATGGGAAAGCTGGGGCAGGGGTTGTGATTAAAGAAGCTGGTGGGGGAAGGCCTTTCTGAAAAGGTGCCTTCCTCTGAAGGATGTGAGGGAACAGCATTGTATCAGGGGGAAGGCATCTACCCCACATGGTCAAGTGCAAAGTGCATCAGGAGTTTGCTTGAAGCCTTTGAAGGAACAGTAGACGCTAGGGAAAGGAAAGGACCGTTCGTAAGGGGTGCAGTGCGAGACCTGAAGTAGGGTCAGAAAAGTGACAAACACTGGGAGTTCTTTCAAGGAGGCTGACTTTCATTCTGAGGGAGGAGGGAAGGCACTGAGACTAGTGTCTGAATACTAATATGGTATTCACATCTTCAAGTTTGTAACAAATGGCTTGTCTGCTTTACAAAAAAAAAAGCTAGTAGGTAGTGGGAGGATAGCTCAATCAGTTCACAGCATGTCCGTGTTGGAGAAAGAAAGATGGGGGATGGCAAGCCTCAAATAAAATAGAAGGGAAATCCTACAGAGGCATTAAGTTTTAACAATTTAATGACACAAGGCACCTTAAAGGTATGTCAAGAAAATAGTCATGGTGAAAAGCTTTAAATATTTATCAAAACATTTATCTAAAGGATTAAAGTGTCTCCCTCATTGACCATGGCCTAAAGACTACATTTGGAATCAATAGTTTCTACACTGTTTTCAATTAAACTTAGATTTGGCCCGATTGAGTCTAGGAGTACATAATTGGACAGAAAAGGCCTTAGTAAACATATACAGCCCAGTCCCCAGTGCTCTGCTAAGAATAAAATGCCATCTGAGCTCTGGAACAGAAAGCAGAAGCAGCTCACTACAAAGAGCAAAGGACTAAAGAGAACAGGGGTTCTAGCCCAAACTCCGCTATCAATTGCAAGCCCTGGGTCAGTCACTTTACTTCTGTGGTTTGTTTCTTTAGTTACATGAAGAAAAACAGCTGGATTGTATGATCGCCAAAGTCTCCACTCCTATTTCTAAACTTCCTATCTGTGCCAAAAATCCAGGGTATAACAACAGTGGCCAGAGCTCTGGGAACAGAGGACCTAAAGGGGAAACGTTCAACTATAAAGTCTTTAAAGAATATTGCTCTGTAAGGCAGCATTTTTAAGTACAGAAGTCTTCTGGAGCATACAATACAAAACTACCAACATGCTAAAATACCACAAAGAGCCATAAAACCAAAGTAGGCAGAATAGGAACAGGAATAGCCAGACTAATGCTATCAACATTTTGTAGACAAATATGATCTTTCACTATACCAAGATTTTTTTTTTCTTGTGGTAATAGGAATGAACCCAGTACCATGCACCACCATGCCCAGGTACCAAGTTTTAATTGCTAAAAAAAACCAAGCCAGGCATGGTGGCACATGCTTGCAATTCCAGTACTTGGGAGGCTGAGACAGGAGGATCGCAGGTTCATGACCAGCTTCAGTTACTTAGCGAGGTCCTCCACAACTTAGCGAGACTGTTTCAAAAATAATGAAAAATAGGACTGGAGATATAGCTTGGAGGTAAAATGTCCCTGGTTCAATCCCCAGTACTCAAAAAATACTAAAAAAAAAAAAAAAATCAAAGCAAATCCATGGAAAGGAGCATATCTCCTTTACATTTATTCTCAGACAAGCTATGGGCAGTGTTTCTGGCAAAGCCACTTACATTCTGGACAATGATGCCAACAGTGGAACTTCTGGTTCAGGAACAGGGAGACTGGGAAAGAACGGGCTAGGAATTCAGAGAAGGAACATTCTCAGGACCGAGCCTGTTTGCCCTGGCACGTTCTCCTTCCTCTTGGCAATGCTAGCACCACACTAATGGATATGTCTGCAACAAGAGTTTTCCCAACACTTATTTCCATTCAGTGAGGAACTATTTTGAAGATATTTTAAGAGAGCATATTTTGAAAATGGCTTTTATGGAAACAAGAGGAAGCAACAAATGTGTGTGTGAAATATACATACATAATATAATTATGCATATGTATATACACACAAACACACATACACAGTCACACACACACATACACACATGCTGGGATTGAAACCCAAGTTCTCATGTGTTTCAAAATAAAGAATAAAAAAATAGGGCTGAGGCCATAGCTCGGAGGTAGAATGCCCCGGGGTTCCATCCTCAGTACCGCCCAAAAAAAAAAGTGTTCCAACACCCTGGGGGCTAACACCTATCCAAAAATTTCACTCAGAATTATCTTGCTGAGCCAGGCATGGTGGTATACACTTGAAATCCCAGTGCTGGGGAGGCTGAGACAGGAGAATCACAGTTTTGCACCCAGCCTCAGCAATTTAGTGAGACCTTGTTTCAAAATAAGGAATAAAATAGGGTTGGGGGTGTAGCTTGGAGGCAGAATGCCCCTGGGCTCAATCCCCATTAACACACACACACACACACACACACACACACACACACACACACACACAAAATTATCTTGATAAAATGAGACGTTAGAGAAACAACTAAGGAAACAAGGTAAGCCCACCTTAAGGCAAGCAGGAGAAAAGTGCCTAAGGCAAAAATGGTAGCTCTGTGGAAGGAAGAAATGAACCTGACCGAGATGGCAGAAGCAACTGTGGCTGATGCAATTTAGTGCTTATCTTATGAATTCCTCTGAGAAAACACTAAGTGAAAATGTTAAATCATTCTGATATTCTATCATCAGGACACAGAAAGAGTATTCACAGCCAAACTGAATTAATTTTATTTTTTATTTATTTTTTGGTACTGGGGATGAAACTCAGGGGCATTCTACCTCCCAGCTATCCCCCAGCCCTTTTTTAATCAATTAATTATTTTTATTTTTTATGGAACTAGGAGTTGAACCCAGGGGCATTCTACCTCTGAGCTACACCCCCAGCCCTATTTTTTATTCTTTATTTTGAAACAGGGTCTCACTAAGTTGCTGAAGGCCTCACCCTACAATCCTCCTGTCTTAGCCTCCCAAGTACTGAGATTACAAGAGTGCACCAACACGCCCAGCTCTAATTCTATTTTTTAAAGTAGGTATAATCATACCTACCTGTGGGTGAACTCAGAGGTAGAATATGTACTTTTTTGAAAGCACAAGGCCTATGAGTTCAATCCCCAGCACAGAAAGGGAAAAAAAGAGAACACACAAACACACTAAAGATTAAAGATCAAATCTTACCTTCCTATACATGTCTTAGACTATACGTGTGTGTGTGTGTGTGTGTGTGTGTGTGTGTGTGTGTGTGAGAGAGAGAGAGAGAGAGAGAGAGAGAGAGAGAGAGAGAGAGAGAGAGAGAGAGAGAAACTGAGGATTGAACCTTCGAGCTAAACCCTCAGCCCTATTTTATTGTTTATTTTGTAACAGGGAGTCTCACTACTTGGTGAGGCTGTCCTCGAACCTGCAGTCCTCCTGTCTCAGTCTACTAAGTACTGAGATTACAGGCATGCACCACCATACCGGCTAGATTATACATTTTTTTCTTTTGGTACTGGAGATGGAACCCTGGAGCATTCTACCTCCAAACTACACCCCCAGCCCTATTTTTTCTTTATTTGAAACAGGGTCTCACTAAATTGCAGAGAGCCTCTGAGCTGAGACTGGCTGCGAACCTGCAATCCTCCTGTCTGAGCCTCCCAAGTACTGCGATTACAAATGTGCACCACCACGCCCGGCTTAGACTATACATTTTTTAAGGTAACAGATTAGATCTCAGTTCCTAGTGCACAAGAGATGACCTGCATCAGAGCATTGCAGCTGAATGGGTGGGGAAGCTGCCAGCCTCACTTTGACAGCCATATGCCAGCTGTGTGCATTAGTGCACAATCTGATAGATTTTCATCTTACCTCAGACAGCCAGGCCCAGCCTGCACCCGGGCAGAAGTCTCTTCAGAGAGCTGGGCCTTTCCTACTCAGGAGAGATGGACCTGGACTGGTCTCTTCTTGGGTGAGGAACCAAGCAAGGAGCTCACTCTCAATGCCCTGTGTCATGGGAACTTCTGAACTGATCCTGTGTGTTTCAGGAGATCTAAACTCAACAAGGGGTCCTTCTTTTCTGTTTCTTCCTTTCTCTGATAATATGGAGTCTGAGGAATGGGCTGGATGGATAAGAAAAGTTCATTTATAACTAAGAAAAGGTGAAGTGTTATCCTTCAACAGTATAACCTTTCTACCAACCTAGCAGATCACAAAAACCTTCAGCACCCTCACTGATACAGTTTAATTTTGGAAGACTGTAACCTCTTTCCCATCTCTATGGTTTATCTTTCAAACTCCCAGCCATTCATATCACCACACTGTTGGAGCCTGGCAGTATTTATTTTCATGGTCAGAGGCAGAAAAGTATAGAACATACTAGACATGAAGTTACAAGACCCAGCTTCAAGTCATCATAGTTAAAAGATCTGGCTCCAGACTGTCCAAATTCGCCAGGCGTGGTGGCGCACGCTTGTAATCCCAGCATTCGGGAGGCTGAGACTGGAGGATCCGGGTTCGTGGCCAACCTCAGCTACCTAGTGAGGCACTCCGCAACTTAGTGAGACCCTGTTTCAAAATAAAGAATAAAAAATGGGGCTGGGCGTATAGCTCGGAGGTAGAATGCCCCTGAGTTCAATCCCCAGTACTGCAAAAAAAAAAGTACAGCAAAAAAAAAAAAAAAAAAGACTGTCCAAATTCCACTATGTGAAACTTTGGTAAGTTATCGACTCTCTCTGCCTATTTCCTTCTAAAACTAAATGTTATCTACACATCATAGGACTGTCATGAAGACTAAACAGCTAATGTATATGTAAAGCATATGAACTTTCACTGGCACACAGTAAGTAGTCAATAATGTTAGTTTTAGTTTAATGAGCTTATGCAAGTAGGCAAATAATTTCACCTCACTTTCCTATTTTTATTTATTTATTTATTTTTTGGTGGCACTGGGGATTGAACACAGAGCCCAGAGGCACTCTACCTCTGAGCTAAACCCCCAACCCAATTTTATTTGTTATATGGAAACAGCGTCTAAGTTGTATAAGATCTTGCTAAGTTGCCGAGGCAGGCTTCGAACCTGTGATCCTCCTGTTTCAGCCTCCCAAGTACTGGGATTACAAGTGTGAGCCACCATACCTGGCTTTCACTTTCCTCATCTTAAAAATGAAAATATCTGCCTTATACATCTATCTCCTCCTAATTGTCTAGGAACTGTTAGAATATCAGAGACTATATTGATTTAGAGATATCATGTTTCCTACAACATCACACTGGAAATGGAAAACAGTTACTCTAATAGTTTTTTGTTTTGTAGTACTGGGAATTGAACTCAGGAGCATTCTACTTCTGAGCTACCCACCAACCCTATTTTTTATTCTTTATTTTGAAACAGGGTCTCACTAAATTGCAGAAGGCCTCACTAAGTAGCTGAGGCTGGCAGTCAACCTGCAATCCTCCTGTCTCAGCCTCCCAAGTACTGGGATTACAAGTATGTGCCACCACCCCTGGCTTCTAATAGTATTTATTTATTTACTTACGTACTTATTTTTTATGGTAGTAGGGATTGAACTCAGGGGCATTCTACCTCCAAGCTCCACCTCTAGCCCTATTTTATTTTTATTTTGAAACAGGGTCTCGCTAGGTTGATGAAAGTTTCACTAGTTGCTGAGGCTGTCCTCGAACCTGTAATTATCTTGTCTTAGCCTCCTAAGTACTGAGATTAAAGCGTGCGACACCACCACCTGGCTTTAAAGTACTACTTTAAATTTTTGTGTGTGTGTGTGTGTGGTTCTAGGGAGTGAACCTAAGGGCATTCTACCTCTGAGCTAAACCTCCCAGCCCTATTTTTATTTTTTATTTTGAAGGAGAGCATCACCAAGTTACTGAGGCTGGCTGCGAATCTGCAATCCTCTGGTCTCAAAGATGACGTGGGATAAGCTTTGATAATACACACCACTAACAGCAGGTTTTCAAACCCACAGGGCCAACCTGACCACTGGCTTCTTCTCTGAGAACTTCAGCACCTGACTCCTATGCCTCTCTTCACCCAAATACTGTCATTTTTAGTGCCACTACACAAGGACACATTCCTGACACTCTCGTCTCAGTTCCTTATGCTGCTTCTTGATGAAGCATCCTTCCTCCATTCCACTTCACATTTGCCAGGATGTACCTTGAACTTTGTTACCTTACACACAGCCCCCACCTTCCACATCACCAATCAGACATCTCTCCCTACCAGTCTCCTGTCCTTGCCATGGAGGTTCCCACCCTGTGAACTATCCTTCCACCTGTGAACGCTGATTCATTGATCCTCCCATTTTCTTTCTGTCTGCCAGCCCTCTTATCTTCACCCTCTTCTTAATCCACTTCAGATTTAAGAGCCATCACTATCATCACTATTATCTAGCTCTAACAATCCTCTGAAAATTCCTTGTCCTCTCCCATCCAAAATGTCCACACAGCAAATCTACAATTAGAGAAGGCTATCAAAATCTGCAGATGTTCCAAGTCCCAGACCTAAAATGGCACCAGATTCGCATATAACCTACACACTCTTCCATGTTTTTTTTTTTCCTTGAGGCATTCTACCCAGGGGCATTCTACCTCCAGGCTAGGTCCCTCAGTCCTATTTTTTATTATTATTTTGAAACAGGGTCTCACTAAGTTGCGGAGGGCATCACTAAGTAGCTGAGGCTGGCTGTGAACCCAGATCCTCTGGTCTCAGCCTCCAAGTTGGGAGGTTTTCCTTAATATAACCCAAGTACTGGGATTACAAGCGTGTGCCACCACGCCCTGCTCTTCCATGTACTTTAAGTCATCTCTAGATTAACAAGGGGAAAAGTCTATATTCAGTACAGATCTCAAATATTCTTCTACGGAATAGGCAATGTATCAAGCCCTGAGTATTTGCTGTGGGGAAAGAAGTTTGTTAGTAAAACAGAACCAGGCGCTGCCTTAATGGAGTTTACATCTATGGAGCTGGCAGGGAGGAGAGCTATAAATAAATAGCTCTGATCCTGTTCCCCTCTTTCTCAAAGGAAAAGCTCCTGCATCTTCCTTCCCCACCCAAGAATCATCAAACTTTCCCTCTTCCCTAGATGACGCTCTAAAAAGAATATTTAAACATCCTTTCAGAGTCAGGCATGGTGGCCCACACTTGTAATCCCAGTACTTGGGAAGCTGAGACAGAAGAATCACAGGTTTGTGGCCAGCCTCAGCTACTTAGTGAGGTCCTCTGCAACTTAGTGAGATCCTGATCCAAAATAAAGAATAAAAAATAGGGCTGGGGTGTAGCTCGGAGGTAGAATGCCCCTGAGTTAATCCCCAGTACAGAAAAAAAAAAAAAAAAGCCTTACTCTTTATCTTCCTTTAGGTTCTCCTTCCTCCAAATTGGGAGGTTTTCCTTAATATAACCAAATTTCTTTAAAGCAAAATAGATCGAGACCAGAGTTTCTCAACCTCAGTACCCTGGTCCAAAACAACAGGCTCTCCTGCAGACAATATCTTGTGCTTGTGTGACTTTGCTTCTACCCAGTCACCAGGTCTTTCCCCACAGCAGTAGGGTGATCGTCAAAAACATAAAATCCATAGCCGGGCGTGGTGGCACACACTTGTAATCCCAGTATTTGGGAGGCGGAGACAGGAGGATCACAGGTTTGCAGCTAGCCTCAGCACTTAGTGAGGCCCTGTTTCCAAATGCCCCTGGGTCCAATCTCCAGTGCTATACACATAAAACACACACAATCAAGTAAAATGGCATGCAAGCCTGAAATCCCAGCTACTCAGGAGGCTGATGCAGGGGGACTGCGAGTTCAAGGCCAGCCTGTACAACTTAGTGACACCCTGTTTCTAAATAAAATAGAGCTGTTGATGTAGCTCAGTGGTAGAGTGCCATTGAGTTCAATCTCCAGTATAAAAAAAAAAAAGAAATCTGATATTTCACTCTTCTACTTAAAACCTTTCAATGATCTCTATAAAATTAAGTTTAAGCCTTTAATCTGATCTACAAAGCCTTTGCTTCAACTCTATACCACACCTTACTTTCCAGCCTTGGGCACTGGACTTGGATTTGGGGGGGGGGCGGGGGCAAAATGTTCTTTCCCTGATCTTGCACGATCAGGGATGGCTCTTCTCCCCCCGCCCCCCACCCCATCTCAGCTTAAATTTTTTCTTTCTGGAGAGGCTTTATCTTTTCTCCCAAAAGAAAGTATGTATTGCCAGGTGTGGTGGTGCACGCCTGTAATCCATGTACTGAGACAGGAGGTTTGCAGGTTCAAGGAAAGCCTCAGTAAGTAGTGAGACTCTTCATAAACTTAACAAGACCCTATTTCCAAATAAGAAATAAAATTGGGTTGGGGGTGTAGTTAGAAGGTAGAATGGGTTCAATCCATAGTACCACACACACACACACACACACACACATACACACACACACACAAAAGGAATTCATTCATTCACTCACTCACTCATTCATTCATTGTGTGTGTGTGTGTGTGTGTGTGTGTGTGTGTGTGTGTTTTACTGTGGAATGAACCTAGGGGCGGAACCCAGAGGCCTTCTACCTCCAGGCTATACCTCCAGTCCAATTTTATTTCTTATTTGGAAACAGGATCTCACTAGGTTGATGAGAATCTTACTACTTGCTGAAGCTGTCCTCAAACCTGTGATCCCCTCTCAGCCTCCCAAGTACTGGGATTACAAGTGTACATCACCACACCTGGACAAAAGGTATGTATTAAGGGAACAATTTGCTCACTTCTGAATTCTGAGCACCTAGGATACTGCCCAGCAGAGCAGAAATTCAGTAAACGTTTGGAATTGATTAGAACAAAAGATGTAGAATAAATCTAAAACCTCAATGCCAGACATAATTTTTAAAAAATGCACCCTGAAGCTGGGTGTGGAGGCATATGCTTGTAATCCCAGCATTCGGGAGGCTTAGACTGGAGGATCTGGGTTCGCAGCCAGCCTCAGCTACCTAGTGAGGCCCTCCACAACTTAGTGAGACTCGGTTTCAAAATAAAGAATAAAAAATAGGACTGAGGGGCCTAGCCTGGAGGTAGAATACCTCTGAGTTCGAGTCCAATCCCCAGTACCGAAAAAAAAAAAGCACCCTGAAATTTCTCATTTTCAAAACATCAGTAAAAAGACAGCTTTTAACAATGGCTACATTCAAGCCGGGCGTAGTGGCCCACGCTTGTAATCCCAGCATTCGGGAGGCTGAGACCGGAGGATCCGGGTTCACAGCCAGCCTCAGCTACCTAGTGAGGCACTCTGCAACTTAGTGAGACTCGGTTTCAAATTAAAGAATAAAAAATAGGGCTGGGGGTATAGCTCGGAGG
>PVLC010035058.1:0-16540 GCA_004027655.1 Graphiurus murinus | reverse complement strand
AAAAAAAAAAAAAAAAAGACCTAGCATCACACACACACACACACACACACACACAATTCAGAGATATCTTACCTCCCAGCACTCTTCTGAGGCCCTGAAGAGCTTAGAATAAGCTTCAGCAATGACAGCAGCCCTGGAAAACAGAGGAATACCCTCAGGAGACCCTCCTCCTATAACCTCTCCCCCACCCGACTCCAGCGCTACTCACTTGCTGTGCAGCCCTCCCCCGGGAGGTAAATCCGGGATGTCCTCTGAGGCCAGAGTCCTGAAAACCCTGTTTAGGCTGGGAGGTTCCTGAGCAGTGGCACACAGCTCTGAGAGGAGGTAAAGATTATAGCGAGCCCCCCATTGCCAATACCCCTCCCGTGGGGCGCTGGGTGCCTGCTCACCAGTGACTCTGTGGCCCAGGGCTGTATCCAGCGCCAGCTCCCTCTTGATCGCCTCCTCACAAGCCCTGGGGGCCCCTGGGAAGCAGACCAGGATGCAAGTCATATTGTCCAGACTGCCCTGGATAAGTGGAGAAAAGAGTCTGGTGGGAGAGGATTGAAAGCTAGTGCACAGGGTTCATTCTCTTAGAAGCACAACTTCCCAGCATCCTGATGATTTCAAGTCCCCCTCCCTCATCTGGTCATGCCCATCTCTCTCAAGTGTCGCCTATCTGCCAGTCTAAACCCAGCCTTTAGGGGCTGGGATGTAGCTCCGTGGTAAAGTACTTGCCTTGTATACACAATGCCCTGGTTTCGATCCCCAGTAACAAATTAAAAAAAAAAAAGACCAAAATAATAACAACAACAATAAAGCTTAAAAAAGCCAGGCGTGGTGGCACATGCCTGTAATCCCAGTACTTGGAACACTGAGACAGGAGAATCGTGTGTGTGAAGACAGCCTCATCAACCTAGCGATACCGACCCTGTTTCAACATAAAAATATAAAAATAAAATAGGGCTGGAGGTGTAGCTCAGAGGTAGAATTCTCCTGGGTTCAATCGCCAGTACCACAAAAATAAATGAATAAAATAAAATAAAAAATAAACCCCGCTCTCTCCCACTGGGCCCAGTATTTTAGACCACTCCCCTAATTATTAGCTCCGCCTCGTTAAGATAGCCACGCCCTTCATCTCGAGTTCCCCCCTCTCTGCTATCTAGGGGCTCCTGCTTCTTCTAGCGATTACCTCAAGCCAGACCTCTGCTTCCTAGCACCGACCCACTCCCAAAGACCACACCCTTGGTCTTAAATCTCTCTCATTTACCTATTTAGCACTAACTCTCATAGTGCCTTAAAGCATACCTCAGGCCCCGCCCACTCAAGAAGACACGCCCACTAGTCGATCCCTCCCCCTTGTAGTCTCTCTAGCAGTCTCTTCTCCCTCAAGTGCCTAGGTGCTCTACAGCTCCAAGCTCCAAAGACCCACGCCCCGCAAAGACCTTGCACAGACACGTGTCCAACAGCTGCGCGCAGAGAAGCTCTGGAGCTAAGCCCAAGCGGAGGCGCGAAGCCACCAGTCCTGCCAGGCCAGCACCAGACATCGCGTCCCACACGCCATCAGAGGCCAAGAGCATGAACTCGTCATCAGCCTGGCGTGCCAGTGCAGCCACCTCGGGCTCCGCGGAAACAAGCTGCAGCTCGGGGGGCCTCCCCGGAGCCTCCTTGTAGGCAAAGTCGCCCAGTGCTCGAGACACAGCCAGGGAGCCTTCGACGCGCCGGCGGCGGATGGTGCCACCCGCATCGTAGATGCGCTCGCGTTCCCGGGGCCGGAGGGGCCGGTGGTCCTCGGTGCTGAAGGCCAGAGCACCGGCGCGGCTCAGCACCGCGCGGGAGTCACCGCAGTGCGCCACGTACAGAAAGCGCGGGGAAATAAGCAACGACACCGCGGTGGAGCCCCCGGGTTCACCACGGGGCCAGAGCGCGCGCAGACGCTCGTCCGCGTTGAAGAAGGCCCTGCGCAGTGCCCCGCGCACGCCCTCGGGCTCCCTGGGTGCCGGACCCAGCTCCTCCAGCACGTGGCCTGGCAGGTGGCGCGCCCCGAAACGGGCAGCTCGCGCCCCACCGTGGCCGTCGAGGACAGCGAAGAAAGCCCAACCCGGAGGCAGCCCAGGTAACGAGAGCCAAGCGCAGTGAGCGTCCTCCATGTGTGCGCGCCAGCCTTGCGCTGAGCTGGCTCCGAAGCGCAGGCCCCACGACGCTGCGGCACCCCCGTGTGGCCTCTGGAAGCATCGCGGCGCCGCCAGGAGAGACTGAGGACCGTCGGGGACCTTGCCCTCCTCCTCCTTTTCGGCCTCCTCTTCCTTGCGAGCGGGCCAGAGGAGACACTCCAGCAGGCGACTTAGAGCCGCCATCCTTCCACCCTGGGATCAGGAAGGCTCCACCCTCTGCACCTCCTCTCCCCTCTGTTAATCCTTCGCTGCGAGATTTTAAACCAATTAAATCGCCTTCCTATCCCTTGACCTGCCCTCAAGTCAGGTCACTAGAAGCAGTTGTATCCCTGGGTCTTCTTTCTCTTGCACATTCGGAGTGGGGTTTGGGATCTGCAGCAGGGAATAATAATAATAGTAGCAAACTATTACATAGTAGCCACCATATTCCACACATTCTTATATATCACCATCACCAATTTACAGAAGAGGAAACTAAGTCACAGAAAAAGAAAGTGGTGTTAGAAAAATTAGTTCGAGAATCTGTGTTCTCTTGGCTTCCAGTTCCAGCCCTGCTCAACCCAAACTTTACCCACCTCAGCGATCCTGTCCCCAGCCTCCAAACATTTATTTACTTATGGTACTGGAGATTGAGCCCAGGGACGTTCTACCTCCGAGCTACAACCCAAGTCCTTTTTTATTTTATTTGTTGTTTTGTTTTGAAACAGGGTTGCTGAGAGTATTGTTAAATTGCTGAGGCTGGTATGGAACCTTTGATCCTTCTTTCTCAGCCTCCCAGGTACTGGGATTACAGGCTTGCACCACCGCCTGGCTTCAAAACCTTTAAATATAATACTTTACTGACTACTTCTCTTTTTCTCTTCTCATCCATCAGTTCGAGCCCATAGCCTCAGAATCTTCTCATATCCGCAGTTCTGGCATCGCCTCTGGCTCCCCCTCAACTCTAGGACAGCCTCCAGATTCTGGTTAGTCAAAGTTAGCCAGCTGTCCACGTGGTGGCCACCTTCTGGGCTACCCCCTCTTCCCTGCCAGTTCTTTCCTTTTCCCTCTAGGTCCAGCTCTGATTCCGCCCAATTATTTGAATAATTCTACATAGGTGTAAGCCCCACCCATGTCCGAGCTCCTCCCCTTTCCTCGAAAGTTTGAATACAGCCAAGCGTGGTGGCTCACGCCAGTAATCCCAGTACTTGGGAGGCTGAGACAGGAGGATCGAAGATTCGAAGCCAGCCTCAGCAATTCAGTGAGACTCTCAGCAACTTAGTGAGGCTCTCAGTAACTTAGTGAGACCATGTTTCCAAATAAAAAATAAAGTCGGGCTGGGGTGTAGCTCAGAGATAGAAAGCCCTGGGTTCAAATCTCAGTGTAAAAACAAAAAGTTTGAATACTTTCTTTCCACTCCCTTTTCCACTCCATCTGCGAATCTAGGTTCGGACTCTAACTCAGAGCACTTGATTCTTTCTATCCCTCCCAAAATGCCACCCCTAGATCTGCCCCAACCCGCTCTGGGATCCGGGCCCCCGTCCTTTCGGCGTAGGCGCCCTCACTCTATCTCCAGGTTCTGCCTATTTCAGTCTAAAGGCTGAGACCTCTCTTGTCTAGACCCCTCCCCTCTGACTGATTTCCTTTCCTTCTAGACCCGCCCCTCTAGTAAGAAGGCCACGCCCCTCCCGTGCTCGCTGGGGTTTCTCCGCCCCCTCGCCCTCCCCCGGGTTCCGCCCCGCGGGTCCTCTGGCCCCGCCCTCGGCCCCGCGCTGCAGTGCCTTCCCCGCGGCGGCCCCGCCCGCCCGCGCCGAGCCGAGCAGAGGGCGGCGGCGGCGGCGGCGGCGGTGGCGGCTGCTGCAGCAGCCCGGGAGGAGGAGGCGGCGGGGATGGCCGCGGCGGCGTGGGCGCGGTGGAGATGAGTGCTCGCGGCCCCGGGCCCAGGGCGGCGCGGCCGGAGTGGGCTGGGGTCCCGATGCAGGCCCGAGGGGGGCCATGGGGCAGGTCCTGCCGGTCTTCGCCCACTGCAGTGAGTAGAGGGAGGCTCGGGCCTACTGTTCAGAGGCCTGAGTGGGGTCCTCCTGGTATCCCCCCACGTCTGGCCGCAGGAAAGCCGGAATGGGGGGAGGAGGCGAAGGAGACAAAGGAAGCTCTCCCCTCCCCCCGCGCTCTGGCGGCAACAGGGGCAGCCTGACCAGGAGGACCAGGGTGAGACTGGGCGGAGGTGGGGGCACTGAGGTCGCTGGCCTGGCCGGGGGCGCGCTGGGCGCTGGGATGTGTCGCCCCGCCCAGCCTGGGGATGGGGAGGCGCGCGGGGAGCTGTCCCTGGGCCCTGGTGCTGGCCGCAGCTGGCGAGGAGGGGTATGTATGGAGGAGTAGAGCCAGGATGGAGAAGAGGGGTCTGATTCCCCATCACCCACCCTCGTCTTCTACCCAAGAGGCAGCCCCAACCTCGCCCAAATTGTCCAATCCCCTGTTCTCAGAAAATAGCTATCGCTGGGTTGGCGCCAGAACTCCTGGGTCTTTAGCCAGCTCTTCCACTCATTAGGGGTAACCCCGGGGAAGACCCACTCCGCTTCAGGCCTCTGATTCCCCAGCTGAGAAGACAGTGTGGGGGCAGGGAGCGTCCCGCCTCGATTTCCAAACGGTGTTGAGCATCTGTGTGCAGAGCCCCAAGCTGGCTCAGAGGGGCTGGATTTCCCATTGAAAACGCCTTGTTTGAACCTCCGGATCTCTGAGCCCAGGGCTCTAGCAGACCGTGTTTACCATCCTCTGTCCCACGCAGTGTGGTTCAGACAGCTAGAGATGGCAACACTCTCAGATCTAGCCACTTGCATGTCTTGAGTGTCCAGATGCCCCAATTCTACAGATTTGTGATTTCAACGCCTTAACCTCTCATCCCCCCACTCTCCTGCCCTCATCTTCCATCCCTTTCCCCCTGAGGCACTCGGCTCTGGTCACACCTTCACACCTCTCAGTTCCTCACAGATGCCAACCAAGCACAGTGCCTTCTTCAGGGACTTTGCACTGGCTTTCCCCTCTGCCTGGAAGGCTCTTCCCTGGAGATCCACATGGCTTCCCCCACTTCATTCAGGTCTCTGTTCAAATGTCATCTTATCAGAGAAGACTTCTTCACACTGTCTGAAACAGCACTTTTCTTTCTCTTCCCTTATTCTGCTTTATTTTTCTCCCCACACTTATTAAAATCCCATGACATATATAGCTTATTGTCTCTCTCCCTTTTGTCCATAGTTGTATCCCCAGGGCCTAGAATAGTACCTGGCACATAGTAGGTGCTCAGTAAATGGTTGTTGAAAGAATGAATTGAAACCTCCCAAGATCCCTTTGAAGGCTCTAAGATTAAGGTCCCTAGGTAGGAACTTCTAAGACTCTGAGCTTCTAAGGGCAGTGACGCTAAGGTTTTAGTCTGGATTTGGAATGTTCTAATGTCCCATGTTTCAAAGATTGTGTGTGTGTGTGAGTGTGTGTGTGTGTGTGTGTGTGTGTGTGTTGCTGGGTATTGAGCCCAGGGGAATTCTACCTTCTAGTCCTATTTTTTTTTTTTTTAAACAGGGTCTTCCTAGGTTGATGAGAGTTTCACTACTTGCTAAGGCTGCCCTTGAACCTACAATCCTTCCTCTTTTTTTTTTTTTGCAGTACTGGAGATTGAACTCAGGAGCATTCTACCTCCGAGCTACACCCCCAGCCCTATTTTTTTTTTTTTTTTTTTTGCAGTACTGGGGATTGAACTCAGGGGAATTCTACCTCCGAGCTATACCCCCAGCCCTATTTTTTATTCTTTATTTTGAAACCGAGTCTCTCTAAGTTGCAGAGTGCCTCACTAGGTAGCTGAGGCTGGCCTCGAACCCGGATCCTCCGGTCTCAGCCTCCCGAATGCTGGGATTACAAGCGTGCGCCACCACGCCCGGCCTATTTTTTTATTCTTTATTTTGAAACAGGGTCTCACTAAGTTTCAGAGTGCCTCACTAGGTAGCTGAGGCTGGCTGCAAACCCGGATCCTCCGGTCTCAGCCCCCCAAATGCTGGGATTACAAGCATGCACCACCACGCCCGGCTCCTGCAATCCTTCTGTCTCAGCCTCCCAAGTACTGGGATTATGAGCATGCACCAACACTCCTAGCTATGATTCAAATACTCTAAGATTCTTTAATTTGGACTATGCACAATTCCAGAACTGAAACACTTCTGTGACTCAGAAAGTCTAAAGCATCTAAGAGTCTTTGATTCTTTCCCCCTTGCAGAAGAAGCTCCATCTACGGCCTCCTCTACCCCTGATTCCACAGAAGGTAAGCAGAGGGAGATGTAAGAGGGGAACTTGAAGGGGGTTCCCGAGAAGAACCTGCACAGAGAAAAACCCTGGCCTCCTTTGTGTACTACAGGAGGGAACGACGACTCAGATTTTCGGGAGCTGCATACAGCCCGGGAATTCTCTGAGGATGAGGAGGAGGAGACCACTTCGCAGGACTGGGGCACCCCCCGGGAGCTGACCTTCTCCTACATTGCCTTCGATAGCATAGTGGGCTCCGGGGGCCGGAGGGATTCAGCTGCCCGCCGCCCCCGACCCCAGGGCCGCTCAGCCTCAGAACCCCGAGACCCGCCCCCTCAGCCAGGCCTGGGAGACAGCTTAGAGAGCATCCCCAGCCTGAGTCAATCCCCTGAGCCTGGACGCCGTGGTGACCCTGACACGGCCCCTCCAGCTGAGCGCCCGCTGGAGGACTTGAGGCTAAGGCTGGACCAGCTAGGCTGGGCTGCCAGGGAAGCAGGATCTGGGGAGGACTCTGCTACCAGCAGCTCCACCCCGCTGGAGGACGAGGAACTCGAGGGATTGGAGGCTGGAGAGGCTGGGGAAGGTGAGATGTCTGAGGCGTTGGGACCTAAGCCATGAAGGGTGGGTAGTTTCAGGGCACCTCGAAGGAGGAAACTCACGACCTTCTCTCTTCGGCGGCAGAACTGGACCTACAACTCCGACTTGCGCAGTGCTCTTCGCCTGAGGCGTTGACTCCTCAGCCCAGCCCTGGCTCTGGGACACCCCAGGCTGGTACCCTGTCCCCACCTGGATCCCAAGATTCGAACTCTGGGCCTGATGAGCCCTCGCTGGACGAGGAGGAAGAGCCGTGGGGACCACTGGATCGCGAGCCAATCACGGAACAGTACCTTGGTAGCACGGACCAATCGGAATTCACACTGGAACCACACCTTCTAGGTAAGCAGCCTGAGCCCGGCGTGAAGGCTCCAGCCAATAATCTCAGTACTTAGGAGGCTGAGACCAGAGGATCACAAGTTTGAGGACAGCTTTCGCAACTTAGCAAAACCGTGGTTCAAAATCAAAACGAAATGAGAGTGTAACTCAGAGGGTTCAAACCTCTGGGTTCAAAAAACCCTCTGTACCCCCCCCCCCCGAAAAAAAAGCATAGGTGCAGGTGTTCTATCAAACAAAGGGTTGGAGGATTAGAATTTAAAGGAATCTACTGGTCGGGCATGGTGGTGCATGATTGTAATCCTAGTACTTTGGGAGGCTGAGACAGGAGGATCACAGCCTCAGCAACTAGTGAGATTCTCATCAACCTAGCGAGACCCTGTTTCAAAATAAAAATAAAATAGGGCTGGGGATGTAGCTCAGAGGGAGAATGGATTCAATCCCCAGTACCACAAAATAAACAAACCAAACAAATAAATATAAAGGAACCCACGTGGACAGGGACCAATGTCCTCTGTCCTCTCCGCAGAGGACTGTGGAGAAAGAAAAAGGTATTACTCTTGGCTAGACATTATCAATTCCACTCTTCAACGAAATTTATCCTTTTCTGAGATTACCATTGGCTCTTCCTGTACAGTTCTCCGCCCACTCAAAAAGTTCGCCCTCCTTAAACCATTAGGACCAGCAGATTGCTAAAAGTTAATTCTTCCTCTTTTGGAGCACTCCCTTTACATTGCTAACTGTGGACAGACCAAATCTGAAAAAAAAACAGGCTCTCCTGGATGTGACCCAGGAGTTTTTATAATTCAATGCCACACCTTTTTTTTTTTTTTTGAGGTACTAGGGATTGAACTCAGGGGCATTCTACCTCCGAGCTATACCCCCAGTCCTATTTTTTATTCTTTTTTTTTTTTTTTTTTTTTTGCGGTACTGGGGATTGAACTCAGGGGCATTCTACCTCCGAGCTATATCCCCAGCCCTATTTTTTTATTCTTTATTTTGAAACAGGGTCTCATTAAGTTGCGGAGTGCCTCACTAAGTAGCTGAGGCTAGCCGCGAACCCGGATCCTCCGATTTCAGTCTCCCGAATGCTGGGATTACAAGCGTGCGCCACCACGCCCGGCTAATGCTACACCTTTTAAAAGCTTTTCTCCAGCGGGCGTTTTGGGTCAAGCTTGTAATCCCAGTACTTGAGAGGCTGAGACAAGAGAATCGGGGTTCGCAGCCAGCCTCAGCTACTTACTGAGGCACTTTGCGATTTAGTGAGACTTTGTTTCAAAATAAAAAATAGGACTGGGGAGGGCTGGGGATGTAGCTCGGAGGTAGAATGCCCCTGGGTTCCATCCCCAGTACCGCAAAAAAAAAAAAAAAAATAGATAAATAAATAAATAAAACCTCTTCTCTTCCCTGACCATAACTATTGGCCAATTATAAGTAGACTTAGCCTTACTTTAAAATGTGCTCTGCCAGCCAGGCATGGTGGCACATGCTTGTAATCCCCGTACTTGGGAGGCTGAGATAGGATTGCTGGTTCGTGGCCAGCCTCAACTACTTAGTGAGACCCTCCACAACTTAGTAAGACTCTATTTCAAAATAAATAAAAAAGATCTAGGGGTGTAGCTCAGAGGTAGAATGCCCCTGGGTTCAATCCCCAGTACTGCCAAAAAATAAATAAAATAAAATGTGCTCTGCCTCTGGGATCAGCCATTGGGTTAGTTGTCGACCTCACTGTTCTTGGCTGTTTACAAAGAGTTCCAATTTTGGACTTGTCCCCACCTCTACGGATAGCCATTGGTTGGGTACAAAGGGGCCCCGCCCCTCTACTCGCTCCCTCCGGGTTCCACCGAAGTGGGTAAAATCCCTGAGAAGCAGCAGCGTCCCGGGCCTCTCCCTCGGAGCCAAGATGGGGAGTAAAGGTGGGCTTACCCAGTGACTGGGACAGGGGTTGAGGGACAGCAGAACGGGGTCCGGATTTGCCCTTATCCTCCACGAACCCGGAGCATGTTTCCTGTTGGTCCTACGTTCCCCAGTGAGGCAGGCTGGGGCTGGGGGCTTGAGGGGGCGTCTGGGGAGGGCGTGGAAGGAGCATGGGGTGTGCTGTCCTCCAAGCCAGGGCTTTGGGGCCCGGAAACAGAGAGGTCCCCTCCCCCAGCCTTAGGCCCAGGCAGCACTGTCACTCAAGGGTTGGACAAGCCAGCACAGCTGCGGGGAGGCCCCCTCCCCCCAACGTGCCTAAACTTAGCCCCCGCCTCGGGCAACCCGGCCCCTCCCCCACCCCCTGGCATCTCCTTGGGGAAGAGCCTGTCCCAGAGGACCCCCATTGGAGAGGGAGGTAGGCTGCCCCTATTTAGAGATACATGCGAGGAGGTGCATAGGGAAGACAGAAATGAGAGGGTCAGACTGTGAGGTGGACCGGTGGGTGGAATGGATCGGTTTGATTAGAAGATGGGGAGGGTCTGGAAGGAAATAGGAGATTATTGGGAGGACTGATAGAGTTTAGATGGACGAGATGAAATGTTGGGGTTTGGAGGTCACTGGTCAGGGCTCAGGGTTTGGAGGTCACTGGTTAGGGCTCTGGCTGGGCTTGGAAGGTGAGTGTAGACGGTCTGAAAAGGGTCAGAAATTTGACTTAGGGTTTCGAAAGGAGCATGGCAAAATGGCACAGGCCTGTAATCCTAGTACTTAGAAGTCTGAGATAGGAGGATCTCAGGTTCGAGGCCAGCCTTAGCAATTAGCAAGACCCTGCTTCAAAATAAAAATTAATAGAGCCAGCCATGGCGTGGTGGCGCATGCTTGTAATCCCAGCATTCGGGAGGCTGAGACCGGAGGATCTGGGTTCACGGCCAGCCTCAGCTACCTAGTGAGGCACTCCACAACTTAGTGAGACTCGGTTTCAAAATAAAGAATAAAAAATAGGGCTGGGGGTGTAGCTCGGAGGTAGAATGCCCCTGAGTTCAATCCCCAGTACTGCAAAAAAAAAAAAAAAAAAAATAGGGCTTGGGGGTATAGCTCGGAGGTAGAACACCCCTGAGTTCAATCCCCAATACTGCCAAAAAAAAAAAAAATCCAGCCATGGTGGCACATGCTTGTAATCCCAGTACTTGGGAAGCTGAGACAGGAAGATTAGTGAGGCCCTGTTTCAAAATAAATAAAAAATCGGGCTAGGGCCGGGCGTGGTGGCGCACACTTGTAATCCCAGCATTTGGGAGGCTGAGACCGGAGGATCCGGGTTCGTGGCCAACCTCAGCTACCTAGTGAGGCATTCCGCAACTTAGTGAGACCCGGTTTCAAAATAAAGAATAAAAAAAATAGGGCTGGGGGTATAGCTCGGATTTAGAATGCCCCTGTGTTCAATCCCCAGTACTGAAAAAAAAAAAAAAAAATCGGGCTAGGGATGTAGCTCTGAGGCAGAATACCCATGGGTCCAATCCCCAGTACTGCAATAGATAAATAAATAAAATAATGCCAGGCATGGTGGCGCACACCTGTAATCCTAGTACTTGGGAGGCTGAGACAGGAGGATTGCAAGTTCGAGGAGAGTCTCAGCAAGTAGCAAGACGCATCAACCTAGTGAGACCCTGTTTCAAAATAAAACTAAAATAGGGCTGGGGTACAGCTCAGAGGTAGAATGCCCCTGAGTTCAATCCCCAGCACAAGGAAGGAAGAAGGAGAGAGCATGGTGTGAATAATACACTTAGAACACAGAAAAATGTGATAAGGCTCTCAGAGAGTTGTCATTTCACACAGTCAGGCTGGCAAAAATGAAAATATCATCCATCGCAGGGCAGGATGTTGGGGAAATGAGCACTTTCAGGTTGCTCCTGAAAGTAAGAGTTGTTAGTGTTGGCCAGGCATGGTGGCACACCTTTGTAATCCCAGTGCTTGAGGGGCTGAGCCAAAGGATTGCAAGTTCAAAGCCGGCCTAGGCAATTTAGAGAGGCTCTCAGCAACCTAGTGAGACCCTGTTTCCAAATTAGGGAAAAAAAAAAAAAGAATTGTTAGTGTTGCTAGTAAGCATCAGACAAAATAAAATTTATGAAATTAAGAAATAAACAACCACTCAGCTACCTAGTGAGGCACTCCGCAACTTAGTGAGACCCGGTTTCAAAATAAAGAATAAAAAATAGGGCTGGGGGTATAGCTCGGAGGTAGAATGCCCCTGAGTTCCAACCCAAGTACCGCAAAAAAAAAAAAAAAAAAAAAAGAAATAAACAACCAGTCCACACAGCAATTCTACCCTGGGATTCTAGCTCAGAAATAGAAGCTCTAAGCCGGGTGTGGTGTCGCACGCTTGTAATCCCAGCATTCGGGAGGCTGAGACCAGAGGATCCGGGTTCGCGGCCAGCCTCAGCTACCTAGTGAGGCACTCCGCAATTTAGTGAGACTCGGTTTCAAAATAAAGAATAAAAAATTGGGCTGGAGGTGTAGCTCGGAGGTAGAATGCCCCTGAGTTCAATCCCCAGTACCGCAAAAAAAAAAAAAAAAAAAAAGAAATAGAAGCTCTAGGAGGTAAGACTATCTGATGGGGGATGTTGCTTGCCATGCTGTTTGGTGGGGGAAGGGTTAGGAAACAAAGTAAATGACCCAGAGATAGGTACAGGGTGAAATAAGGTGATGGGGCAGAGAATATCACGTGGTAAAGTCAGGTGTGGTGGAGCAGGCTTCTAGTCCCAGTACTTGGGAGGCTGAGACAGGAGGAGGATTACAGGTAGCCTCAGCTACTTAGTGAGGCCCTTAGCAATTTAGACTTTGCCTCCAAATTAAATATATATATATATGGCTGCAGGTGTAGCTCAGAGATGCCTCTGGATTCAATCCCCAGTACCATTAAAAAAAAAAAAAAATTAAAAAGCCAGGCATGGTGGCGCACACTTGTAATTCCAGTACTTGGGAGGCTGAGACAGGAGGATTGCAGGTTTTCGGCCAGACTCAGCTACTTAGTGAGGCACTCTGCAACTTAGTGAGACCCTGTGGAGAGCCGTTATGCCCAAAAGACGGCGTGGGGGAAGCAAGGGTCTGACACAAACAACTCCTTACTAGGGCATGGCCAGGAGATCGGCAAGGAGGTGGGTGGGGCAATATGTTCCTGGCCAATTGGCTTTCAGAACGGGCCGGCTCGGGATTGGTCAGAAGCTAGTATATAAGCTAGGGGGCGGAAACGCAATGGGGCCATTTTCTTTCTGTAAGTCAACTGTCTGAGTAAAGCTTTGCATAGAAGGAACCTGTTTGTGGCGTTCTTTGTCTGCTGGTCAGACATTTGCGCGCCGTAAGACCCTGTTTCAAATAAAGAATAAAAAATAGGGCTGGGCGTATAGCTCAGAGGTAGAATGTCCCTGAGTTCAATCCCCAGTACCACAAAAAAAAAAAAAAAAAAAAGAATGAATTAAGTCAGGCATGGTGGTGCACACTTATAATCCCAGTACTTGGAAGGCTAACAGGAAGATCTCGGGTTTGCGGCCAGCCTCAGCAACCTGATGCGACCCACTGCAATTTAGAGAGACCCTATTTTAAAATAAAAAATAAAATCGGACTGGGGTGTAGCTCAGAGGTAGTATGCCCCTAAGTTCAATTCTCAGTACCACCAAATAAAAACAAAAGAATGAAGCTGGGTGAGGTGGCACATGATTGTAATCCTGGCATTTGGGAGGCTGAGACCGGAGGATCCGGGTTCTCGGCCAGTCTCAGCCACCTAGTAAGGCACTCCGCAACTTAGTGAGACCCTGTTTCAAAAATAAAAGAATAAAAAATAGTGGCTGAGGGTATAGTTCGAAGGTAGAATGCCCCTGAGTTCAATCCTCAGTATCGCAAAAAAAAAAAAAGAATTAATTGCAAGCTGGGCAGGAGTGGTATCACAGGCCTATAATCCCAGCACTTGGGAAGCTGAAACAGGAGAGTCACAAGTTTGAGGCCAGCCTCAGCAACATAGTGAGACTCTCAGCATCTCATGAAGCTTTGTTTTGAAACAATAAAAATACAAAAAGGGATAAGGGTGTAGCTCAGAGGTAGAATGCCCCTGGATTCAAACCCCAGTACCACACACACACACAAGAACTATTTCAGTTGACTAGGAGGAACAGTAGAGTAAGACGTACATAATACAGAAAAAAAAATATATATGCATAATATATATACATACATATATATTTTTTCAAATTTTATAAATAATGACCAAAGAGCATAGGTTTGTATTTGTGTGTTCACACATAATTATAAGGGTAGGGCTGGGTGCAGTGGTGCATGCCTATGATCCCAGCAACTTGAGAGACTGAGGCAGGAGAATTGTAAGTTTGGGGTCAGCCTGGGCAATTTAGCTAGAACCTGTCTCAAAAAAAAAAAAAAAAAAAAAATAGAACCAGGCATGGTGGCGCACACCTGTAATCCCAGTACTTGGGAGACTGAAACAGAAAGATTGCAGGTTTAAGACCAGCCTCAGCAATGTGGTGACTCTCAGCAACCTAGCAAGACCCTGTTTCAAAATTAAATAGGGCTGGGGATGTAGCTTGGAAGTAGAACGTCCCTGGGTTCAATCCTCAATATAGATAGATAGATAGATAGATAGATAGATAAGGCTGGGGTGTAGCTCAGAGGTAGAATGCCCCTGGGTTCAATCCCTAGTATAAATAAATTAAATAAAATAGGGCTGGGATGTAGTTCAGATGTAGAACACCCCTGGATTTAATCCCCAGTTCTGTTCCATAAAAGATGGAAAGAAGAAAAGGAAAAATTAGCCGGGCGTGGTGGCGCACGCTTGTAATCCCAGTACTTGGGAGGCTGAGACAGGAGGATCCAGGTTCGTTGCCAGCCTCAGCTACTTAGTGAGGCCCTCCGCAACTTAGTGAGACCCTGTTTCAAAATAAAGAATAAAAATAGGGCTGGGAGTGTAGCTCAGAGGTAGAATGCCCCTGGGTTCCACTCTTAGTACCACAAAAACAAAACAAAACAAAACAAAGAAAGAAAAGAAAAAGAAAAAAAGTGTAAGTGTATGGGCAGGAATAAAATTAAGGGAACTAAGTGGGTGGCTAACTTGGGTTTTGCAGAAGGAGAAAAAAAGGGGGAAAGTATGGGAGAAAAGAGGACTCTAAAAATTTGGAAATTGGGTTGGGACTCAGGTGCTCTGTTGAGAAGTCATGGTTGGGCCATGGGATGAGCAATGGGGATCCAGAGTCAGCCAGGCCAGGTCCCAGCCCCAGTCTGATGCTTCCCCCCTCCACAGTGGCGGACCTGCTCTACTGGAAGGACACGAGGACGTCAGGAGTGGTCTTCACAGGCCTCATGGTCTCCCTTCTCTGCCTCCTGCACTTTAGCATCGTGTCGGTGGCCGCCCACGTGGCTCTGTTGCTGCTCTGCGGCACCATCTCTCTCAGGGTTTACCGCAAAGTGCTGCAGGCTGTGCACCGGGGGGATGGAGCCAACCCCTTCCAGTGAGAACCCCCACCCCAGCCCCTGTCAGGCCCCAACTCACACCCTGGCCCTGACCCAGCCTCATCCTTTTTCACCTCTGATTCTCTAATCTGATCCTGACTTTAAAGTAGGTTCTGAACTGGGCTTGGTGTTGCACACCTGTAATCCCAGTACTTGCGAGGCTGAGACAGGAAAATCTCAGGTTTGAGGCCAGCCTCAGCAACTTAGCGAGGCTATGAGCAACTTAGCGAGACCCTGTTTTAGAATAAAAAATAAAATAGGATTGGGGGTGTAGCTCAGAGTTACCATACCCCAGGGTTCAATCCCCAGTACCATATACAAAAAAGTAAGTTCTGATTCCTGACCCCCAATTCTAATCTCTGCTCCCTGACCTTGACCCCAGCCCTCTTCACATGGTCCCTCTGACTTTTCCCCCAATCCTAACTCTGATCTCCCCAACCCCCATTTCTAGCCTTCATTGTCGTCCCCCCCCAGTCAGAGCCCCGTGCACACACTGAATCACTCCCACACCCCTCTGTCCCTCAGGGCCTACCTGGATGTGGACCTGACCCTGACCCAGGAGCAGACAGAACGTCTGTCCCAGCAGATTGCCTCCCGAGTGGTCTCTACGGCCACGCAGCTGCGGCATTTCTTCCTGGTAGAGGACCTTGTGGATTCCCTCAAGGTATCTGGAAGCCCTCTGTCCTCCTGGGTCCCCAACACGCTCACCTCTATGCCCCTGGGTGGTGGAGGGCCCAGCTGGCAGGTTCACAGCTGGTGGGCCCTGCTGACCCTGCCCCTCGCCCCCAGCTCGCCCTCCTCTTCTACATCCTGACCTTCGTGGGTGCCGTCTTCAATGGCTTGACTCTTCTCATTCTGGGTGAGCCAGGGAGGTTGGGAGGGCAGGGTGGAGAGGCGCCTTGTTGGGGTTTGGTGGGGTCAGGGCTCCAGTTGGAGCTGTCAATCTCCTGGGAGAACCCTGACCCCCATCTCTGTACCCACAGGAGTGATTGCTCTATTCACCGTCCCTCTGCTGTACCGGCAGCATCAGGTAGGTGTGGCAAGCCCTCCATGGCCAGTGCCCCAGCCAAATCCCCGGTGGTCTGACTGCCTCCCTTCCAGAACCAGAGTCCCACTGACAGATACCCCAGCCAGACCCAGGTGTTCTGGCTGCTGCCTCCGCTCACAACTAGAGTCCAATAGCCAGAGACAGGCATTTTGATTGACAGAGCCAGGATCCGACTGACATGCCCCCACCCACAGCAGGTAGACTTACTGATGCTCCTACCCGATGGTGAATCTGAGGTCCAAGTGGAATGAATGTCCTAGCCAGAGAGACGGAGCCTGCCATGTTTTCTTTCTGCCACAGGTTGGGGTTGACCAACCCTCATCCCACTCAGAAACAGGTAGAGACTGAAATGCACACTCCACCTGGAGATAGACAGACAGACTGATGTCATCTATCCCTACCCAAAGTGGGTCTGGCTGATACCTATCCTAGCCAATGACGGGCAGACTGGCAGATGTTTTCACTCCCCGAAACAGGCAAGGATTGACTCATGTCAGTCGAAATTGAGTGGGGTGAGCCACACGTGATGGCACATGCTTGTAATCTCAGTACTTGGGAGGCTGAGACAGGAGGATCACAGGTTCACAGCCAGCCTCAGCTACTCAGTGAGGCCCTCTGCAACTTAGAGAGACCCTGCTTCAAAATAAAGAATAAAAAATAGGGCTGGGGGTATAGATCAGAGGTAGAATGCCCCTGAGTTCAATCCCCAGTACTGCAAAAA
>PVLC010035057.1:0-16540 GCA_004027655.1 Graphiurus murinus | reverse complement strand
TTTTTTTTTTTTTTTTTTGGCAGTACTGGGGATTGAACTCAGGGACATTCTACCTCCGAGCTATACCCCCAGCCCTATTTTTTTATTCTTTATTTTGAAACCGAGTCTCACTAAGTTGCAGAGTGCCTCACTAGGTAGCTGAGGCTGGCCGCGAACCCAGATCCTCCTGTCTCAGCCTCCCGAATGCTGGGATTACAAGCGTGCGCCACCACGCCCGGCAGTATTTTACATTTATTATTAAATACCCACAATATCTATGAGAAAAGTGATCCTATTCTACAAAGGTGGAAACTGAAGCACAGAGAGGTTAAGGACCTTGATTAATGTAACACAGACAGAAAATAATAGAGCTATGATCTGAAGCTAGGTGGGCTGGCTCCACAGTTCCTCCTAAACTGTCTTGGGAGGGGGTAATAAGTGTTTTCGTCTTGCAGAACACGCCTGGAGAGAGAGTTGTTGTTTTTGAGGTACTGGGAATTGAACCTAGGGCTTTCAGCATGCTAGCCCTAGGGGGGAAATATGCTCCTTTTGTTGCTGTGAGGGTTAGACTCCCCAGCGGGTCAAGGCCACCGACATTATTTTATTTTATCTTATTTTGGTACTGGGGATTAAATCCAGAGGCATTCTACCTTCAAGTTATATCCTCAACCCAACTCTGTTTCTTATTTGGAAACAGGGTCTCACTAAATAGCAGAGGGCCTCACTAAGTTGCCAAGGCTGGCTTCAGACCTGCGATCTCAGCCTCCTAAGTACTGGGATTACAAGCATGCGCCACTATGCCTGGCTACTTTATTTTGAGATAAGGTTTTGCTAAATTGCCCAGGCTGGCTTCAATTTGTAATCCCAAGCTTCAGTCTTCTAAGTACTGAGATTACAGGCATGCACCACTGTGTCAGGTGTCAGGATTATTTTTTATGGGGTGAATTTGAGCATCCACTTTTTGTCCTGAGTCCTCATGAGGCAGCACCTACTCAGGTGTTCTTAAATCCTCACTGCCGCCGGGCGTGGTGGCACACGCTTGTAATCCCAGTATTTGGGAGGCTGAGACCAGAGGATCCGGGTTCGAGGCCAGCCTCAGCTACCTAGTGAGGCACTCCACAACTTAGTGAGACCCGGTTTCAAAATAAAGAATAAAAAATAGGGCTGGGGATGTAGCTCGGAGGTAGAATGCCTCTGAGTTCAATCCCCAGTACCGTAAAAAAAAAAAAAAAAAATCCTCACTACCCATGGATACCTTTGAGAATCTGAGAAAAGCCTTCTTCCCCTGGCAAGAATACTTTTTGCTTACTATTTCAGAAGCCTTACAGATCCTCTGAAGTCTATCATTGTTCCCAAGAAATGACTCAAGCAAAGGGGGAAAAAAACGCAACAACAAAACCCCCAACCTGATGGGAAAGGGCTGAGACCAAGTGCAATCAGAGCAAATGCCTGACTCGCTTGCCTAGGTCCATGACAAAAGCGCCACCACTGCCTTCCCGAGAGAGCCCCCAGGGAAGAGAAGGATCATGCCAGACCCCAAGCAGGCCGTGGGAATGGTCCAGGGTCAGGGGTACATGGCTGGACCAGGACACATTCTCAAGGCTGTACTAGGAGCCAACTGGCACCTGTCCACCAGGCCGCCTGGTGGGAGGCCAGTGTCCTGCCCACTTGCCATTGTCAATACCAGCTCCAGCCTGGGAAAGGCAACTGCAGCCTCAGGAAGACCTGAGTTTACAGTCCCTACCATGCCCTGAGCTCTGCTGAATAAATAGGAGGGGCTGTGCTGTTCCTGCACTCAAGTTTGCCTCTCAGGTGCAGGCAAGGCACTCATAGCCCAGGCTTTGGGTGCTTCGAACCCACTGCCCACCAATCAGGCTCAGCCTTCCTCTGCCTGTCGGTGGCCTTGACCCTCTGGGGGGTCTAACCCTCACAGCAACAAAAGGAGCATATTTCCCCCTGGATTACTGTGGACTTCTTCCCACTGGTACTAGCAAAAGGTCCTCTGGGGCTCAAGGACACCCTGGCTCAGATGGAGTCAGAGAATAAGACTAGAACAGACCAATGACAGTTGGTTTCACGGTAGAAAGCACATACTCTAAAACCAAAGGGATCTTGGCTCAAACACCAAAACACCAACTTGTTCACTTAATAGCTGTGTGACCTTGGCCACATTACTTAACCTCTTTAATCACATTTCCTCATCTACAAAATGGGGATAACAACAGTATTTTCCTCATAGGGTTAGAGGAAGATTAACAGAAAGAAAACCTAAAGTACCCAGCTAATGTTAGTGACTCTTATGTCATCTTCATCTGGTCCCAGGGGTTTCATAACACTGAAGTGGGTGGCACCACTACCCCGCCCTGTCTCGGGCTTACAAAAAGGAATGAAGGCAGTTTCCTTCTTCCCACGATCTCAGGTCTCTTCCACTCCCTCCAAAGGAGGCCAAGACCGAGAAAAGAACCCAACCTCCTGATCCTCTCCTTGCTAAGCAAGAAGTGATGTGGCACCTTGGGTTTTCCCATACCCTATGCAGCCTCATCCAAGGGGCAGAGGAGCTCAGGCTAGGAAGTTTGCTTAGACTAGCTGGGATCCTGAGAAGGTGGAAGAAGATAGGTATGGGGAGAAGGTGACAGAGAAACCTGCTATGCTGCTCAGCTCTATGCCTCCTGCCCTAGGAGTTCCCACTCTCCCTAGAAATTGGAGGAAACAATGATAGAAAAAGGCAGAAGAAATCCTGTTTTAATAAATAAGTAAAGCCAGGCATTGTGGCACACACTTGTAATCCCAGTACTTGGAAGGCTGAGACAGGAGGATCACAGGTTCACGGCCGGCCTCAGCTACTTAGTGAGGCCCTCTGCAACTTAGTGAGACCCTATTTCAAAATAAAGATTAAAAAATAGAACTGAGAGTGTAGCTCAGAGGTAGAATGCCCCTGGGTTTAAAAAAAAAAAAAAAAAGAAAAGAAACAAAATAAAAACTAAGCTGGGCATGGTGTCACACACTTGTAATCCCAGTAATTGGGAGACTGTGACAGGAAGATTGCAGGTTTGAGGATAACTGATAACCTCAGTTAATAGTGAGACTCTCATGAACCTAGTGAGACACTGTTTCAAAAGAAAAATAAAATAGGGCTGGGGGGTGTAGCTTGGATGTAGAATGTCTCTGGGTTCAATCCCCAGTGTCACACACACACACAAATAAAAAATATAATAGGGCTGGAGCCGGGCGTGGTGGCGCATGCTTGTAATCCCAGCATTCGGGAGGCTGAGACCGGAGGATCCGGGTTCTTGGCCAGCCTCAGCTACCTAGTGAGGCACTCCGCAACTTAGTGAGACTCGGTTTCAAAATAAAGAATAAAAAAATAGGGCTGGGGGTGTAACTTGGAGGTAGAATGCCCCTGAGTTCAATCCCTAGTACCAAAAAAAAAAAAAAAAAAAAAAAAAAGGGCTGGGGGTATAGCTCAGAGGTAGAATGGCCCTGGGGTCCATCCCCAATACCGAAAAAACAAAACAAAAGGGTTCAGTTGAGGTTCTGAGCTTCTACAGGGCTAGCAGCTGTGGAGCAGCCATTAACCAAAACCCTAGACCTCTGTTTCCTTCCACAAACCCCTCCCCAGGGTACTCACACGTCCTCCATACATTCTGGAGGCTGTTTTAGGCGGTTCCCGCCGATGAGGTAGTTGTAAATCTCAGCATTTTCGATGCCTGCATATGGCGTCTGCCCACGAGTCATGATCTCCCACATGGTCACCCCGAAGGCCCACTGGGAGAGAATTGAGATTGGGGGGAGGGTGTCACTAGGCATCCAGAGCCAGGGCTCTCAGCAAGCAACTCTTGGGGATTTGGGGCCTTGTAACTAGGCAGCCAAAAGCCCAGACAATGGCCTGGCAGAGCCCTTGAGGGTCGAATTGTCCACCCACGCACCAGTCCACATCACTAGCATTACTGCCCAGCCACACTGCGTCATCCTGCTTACCACGTCACTGTGCACAGTATACAGGTTGTCAGCTAGGCTCTCCAGGGCCAACCACTTGACGGGCAATTTGGAGGCACAACCCTGCCGATAGTAGTCCCCACTATAGATTTTCCGAGAGAGTCCAAAGTCAGCCACGCACACTGTCATGTCTTCTGCCAGCCTGCAAGGGAGGTTGGATTCAGGGTTAGCCTCTCCTTCATACTCACAGTATTAGTAGAGCCGGGATATCTTTGCTCCCAGGTTATCCCCATGCATAGCAGGTACTGTCCCAGGCGGGAACAGCCTGTCAGCTAGCTCCTCCGGGCACTAGCTGCTATTTCCCACCCATGAGCCCTTCAGAATTCCTACATGCAATTCCGAGCAGCCAGGTCTCGGTGGATGAAGTTCCGGGAGCTCAGGTATTCCATGCCACAGGCAATGTCCACCATGAACCGGATCAGGGTCTGGAGGGGCAGGTTCTGGTAGGCAGACAGGGGAAGCTCAGGCTGGACCTGCTTACCCAGCTGGGGCAGGACGAATAGGATTCCCTGGCCACAAAGCCTAAAGATTGTCCTCAGAATCACTGAAAGGAAGGAAAGGGGATGGAGGGCCTTCCCAAGGCAAGGAAGCTTTGGCAAGTCTGAGAAAGAGTCTGAGAGCCAAGACCCCTGCAGTCTGGGGCTCTACAAGTCTCTTCTCCCAGAAGAAGCCCCTGCCCAGCCTAAAATTTCCAGCAAGGTTTTATGAAAGAAAAGGAAGCTGCCTTCAATGGAGTCAAACTCTGACCCCTTCCTCTCCCAGTCAGCACCCTGGCCCTACCTACCAAGCCCTTTCTCTCCCAGAATCTTTGTCTCTTTCGGGCCTTGTTCTTCCACCCTTTCCTCCGGGCCACGCCCACCCCAGGCACTCACAAAAGGGTTCTCTCCAATCCGGGAGGCAAGCAGGAAGGCATGCAGGTCCCCGTGCTTCATGAAGGGCAGGATGACCATGGGGATGGGGAGACGGCCTTTAGCCCGGCTCCGGAGGCTCACCCCTGAGACAAGGGAGAGTCGGGTGTCTACATCAGTTCCCACCTACTGCGTCCCACCTCTATCCCTGGCTCTGCTATCTCTTTTCCCATGGGTTCCACTCTGGCCTGGGGACTACCCAGGAGGGGCTCTGGCTGCTGCTCCCAGATCCCCAGAGCATCTTCCCTGTCTCCTCCTCCTCTGCCCATGTGAACAATCTTCATGTGCAGACGTCTGATACAGGGTCTGCCAACTAAGCTCCTTACCTGGAGCAAGGTCAGGTTTTAGCCAGGACCCTCTCTGCCATTTTGACACGGGTTCACTCACCAGGTAAATCCAAGCTTCTCTCCTATAGTCTGCCCTCTCATGTTGGTGGAACTTTTTTTTTTTTGGAACTGGGGATTGAGCCCAGGGGCATTCTATCTCTGAGCTATACCCCCAGCCCTATTTTTTATTCTTTATTTTGAAACAGGGTCTCACTAAGTAGCTGAGGCTGTCCGAGATCCTTCGATCCTCCTGTCTTAGCCTCTCAAGTACTAGGATTACAAGCATGCACCACCATACCCAGCTGGTAGAACATATTTTTAGCCCTATTCTATATTTTCTCCCCTCAAAATGGGCTTACCAACAAGCTTGGCCACGTGTGGATGGTCAAACTCCTTCATACAAGCTGCTTCCCTGAGGAACTCTTCAATGTCGCTGGAGGCAATGATGTCAGCTGGGAGAAATGGATGTGGGGGGGCAATGAAACATGATGTGCCCCCAGGTCTGACCCAAGCCTCCTAGGGCTCATCCTTCAGATGTCTGGAGCTTCACAGGGGAACCAAGAAATCCTGTCTAGCCATAAACAGGAGAATCCCCCCTTGGATTACTGCTATCCCACAATTTCTCTTGTGAATGTCTTCCCTTAGGGGTTGATTGCTTTGTTTTACTTTGGTTTTGGTACTGGAGATTAAACCCAGGGGCATTCTACTTTTGAGTAATACCGCCAGCTCTTTTTTATTTTTTCTTTTGAAACAGGGTCTTGTTAAGTTACTAAGGATCTTGCTAAGTTGCTAAAGGTGGCCTCAAGCCTGTGATTCTCCTGTCTCAGCCTCCCATGTACTGAGATTATAGGCATGTGCCACTGTGCCTGGCTATGCTTTCCCTTTGGTTTGGACAGTGCAGCAGCTCAATCAACCACAACTGTAATCATCCCAAGAGTGAACTCACAGGACAGTCACTGCTGATGGCAGAGAGCAATGCTAGGGCATGGATCTTTGTGTGGGCCTACGCTTGTAAATTATTCATGAGGTACAGGCAGCATCCCTGTTAGTGCTGACTAGCTCATCTTGGAAAATCTTGGGCCAAAGCAGAGCCTGCTCCAGGATCAGTCTCCCCTGAGGCCTTCTATCTACAACTACCACTCTCCACTCACCTTTCAGCATCTTTACAGCCACTTTCACAAAGGAACCATCCTCCTGCTTCAGCTGGGCTTCCCGTACTGAACCGAACTCTCCTGGGAACCAAGCCAAGTGAGGTGTCTCCTTGACCTCCTGCTCCCCGATCCCTTCCCCCCAGGTGACCCTCTATAGAGATACAAAATCATCAGACTCTGGGGTAACTGCAGGAGGCTTCCTTACCCCTTGTCAAAGAGTGGCTCCTCAGTCCTCCCTGACTCCAGCCACCATTCCCTGATATCCCAACTCACCCACACCCTCAAAGTGACAGGGGCAACCAAAGCCATCCAGGAGGGCAAACACACACCTTTGCCCAGCATCCGGCCCAGGGTGAACTGCTGCTCGGGGATGAGCACATCCTCCAGCTTGTCCTTCAGTTCATCGCTGATGCCCAGGCTGTCCACTGCCAGGAGGTGAGAAAGGGGTTGAGCTCCAGTTCCCAGTCCAAACCCAGCTGCATCTTCCGCTCACCATTAGCTCTCCAATGGTGAGGGCAGTGAGCTCTGCCCATGATGGAGGTCTGTGTGTCTTTTTCAGTATTCTGTACCTGGGATTCATCATGGTTCAGATAGTCTAACTAATGTACCTGGGACTCGTCATGGTTCAGACCGTCAAACTAGTGAGTTGCTAAAAGAATGTAGACAGAGGCACAAGATAGCCCATTATCTCCTCCCATGATCTTCCACCACTCACATGTGGCTTCGATGCGCTCCGGCCTTTCTCGATTGAAGGACCGGGCTGCTCGGAAGTGAACGGCTGGCTCCCCTCGGGCCATGACACTGTCAAAGGCTTGCCTGAAAGGAAACCCAGGACTTGGGGTCATTTCCAAAGCCTTCTGTCATCCTTTGCCCATCCATCCACATCCCCACTTCCTTACCCAAACCGTGTCTCTTTCCGCCTCTTTCGAAGCAGGATGAGGGCCAAAGCAGCAGCTGTCACCAGGGCTGTCAGCACTCCCAGGACCACTGGCACCCAGGATGTGCGGCTGTGGGGAGGGCCCTGCTGGCCTAGGGGAAGGAAAGGCAGGGCATGAGCCAGGCAGACACGGATGGGTCCCTTTAGAACTTTCCCAGGATGGCCATCTGGCCTGGTCAAGCAGCTCCCTTAAGTTAATAAGGGTCCCAGATGAAAGTGGCTCCAGAGGGAAACTCAAGAGTTCCTATCTGGACTGTGACAGGCCCTGGGTGTTGTGACCTATAGTGTGACTAAGGATTCTATGCCAGCTGTGGGGTAAGGGGAAGGAAATGAGATATAAATACACACCCTGATCTAAACTAAATGACTGAGTTTGAGGGACTACTGGGAGGACAGATGCCACCAGCCTCCTCCCACAGGTCTACGTTCCCTTTGAAGTCCCTGATCCCCTGTACTCCCCCTCACCTGCATGGTCGTGAGGGGAGACCACCAGTGGTTGACTCCAGGGCCCACAGCCAACTGCATTGGAGACGCACACACGCACGATCAGGTCCTTCTGGGGATCCCAGCCTGTCAGATTGGCCCTGGTCCCCTCCACTGTCAGCTCATCCTGTAGCCAGGAAATGCACCCCCACCACACACACACACACACTGAGCCTGAGAAGAATTCCAGCTAGGGCCAGAGGACAGAACATGAGAGCCTGGGGCACTGTGAGGGCAGGGACTGAGAGCACACCTTTCGGGGAGTCACCACACTCCTGCCCCAGGCAGCAGGGCAGAGGCCTCTGAATACAGAACACAAACACCGCTCAGCTCAGCACAGCAGGGCGGTAGGGGCGGGCTGGCGGGGGATGGGAGGCAAGCGGGCTGGGGAGAAAGCCTTCTGAGCTTCCTGCTTTATATACAAAGTGGCCAGGGATGCAATCCCAACTGGAGGCTGGTATGGGGAGGGGAGGAGTGTGGGGGGAAGGGTGGAGGGAGGCCCAGGCCTACCAGAGACAGCCATTCAGGTGAGCTTAAGGGCCTCAGGGCCCAGAGAGAGTGGAGAAAGTAGAAGGGTGTGTCTCCCTTACCTGGGTTCCATTGTCTTGAACCCAGAACAGTTTATAGGGCCCCAGGGGGCCTTCCACAGGGCCTTTAGGGATCACTTCTTCCCACTCCAGGATAAGGCCCGAGTCTGTGCGAATGGCATGAAGGTTCTGGGGAGCGCTGGCTGGGGCTGTATGCAAAGAGAGAAGGTTGCTAAGTCCCCTACCCTTCCCACGATCACTATCCCATGCTGACTATGGAACCTGCGGCCAAGAACGAAGAGCTCAGAGAACTATGGACTGGAAGAGACTGCCTCCCAGCTCTGACTGCTCTCACCCTGTGTTAGGGAGGAAGGTAAACCACCAGGCAGCCCCCAGCCCAGCACCCCATCACCATGGTTACACACACACACTCCTCTCACAGCCAAGGCAGCCTCCTTGCAACTGCCAGAGAACTCCAGGCAAGTTCCTGTCCTATATCTTAGCACCTGCTTTGCCTTTTCTTTTCTTTTTTTTTGCGGTACTAGGGATTGAACTCAGGGGCATTCTACCTCCGAGCTATACCCCCAGCTCTATTTTTTATTCTTTATTTTGAAACCGGGTCTCACTAAGTTGCAGAGTGCCTCACTAGGTAGCTGAGGCTGGCCAAGAACCCGGATCCTCCGGTCTCAGCCTCCCGAATGCTGGGATTACAAGCGTGCGCCACCATGCCCAGCTATCTGCTTTGCCCTTTCTGTGAAGTGACTTCCCCCAAATATTTATTTTTTATTTATTATTATTATTATTATTATTATTATTATTATTATTATTATTGCAGTACTGCAGATTGAACTCAGGGGCATTCTACTTCCGAGCTATACCCCAGCCCTATTTTTTATTCTTTATTTTGAAACAGGGTCTCACTAAGTTGCGGAGTGCCTCACGAGGTAGCTGAGGCTGGCCGCGAATCCGGATCCTCCAGTCTCAGCCTCCCAAATGCTGGATTACAAGCGTGCACCACCATGCCCAGCTTCCCCCAAATATTTATGTGGCTTCTTCCTTATCTCTCAGTTCTCACTCAGATCTCTTTAGGGGGCTTTCCTTGGCCACTCCAAGCACTCCTATCACCACATTATCACATCTTTTCCAGGTATGAAGTGTTACGTAGTAGTACCAGCAGACAGACACTCAGTAAATGTTGGAAGCCTGAACCTCCTTCCCCTTCTTAATCAATTCCATTCAGAATGTGGGTGAACCCCGCCCCTCCCCTGCTCCAGTCCTGCCCAGCCCCTCTGTTCAGTGAGTCCCTTACCTAGACCCTTTGTCTGGAAGGGCACCCAGTCAGCATAGGGAGAGGGCCCCAAGGCATTGGCACAGCGCACCCTGAGGCTGTAGTTGGTGGCAGGCTCCAGGTCCCTTAGCAGGCAGGTAAATGGTGGTACAGGGACCACAACAGCCAGGACTTCCCAGTCTCCTGGGGTCTGTGTTACCTACAGAAAAACAGAAAACTAATGATATATGGGAAAGGTATGGAAAGGGAGCATAAATGGGTGCTTCTTCTAAGTCAATCAGCAAACATGTGTAACCCATCCCCTACCACTTGCCTCTGCCCTAGTAACTCAAAAGGTCCTACACAAGCTGGGCGTGGTGGCGCATGTTTGTACTTGGGAGGCTGAGACTGGAGGATCTGGGTTCACTGCCAGCCTCAGCTACCTAGTGAGGTACTCCGGAACTTAGTGAGACCTGGTTTCAAAATAAAAAATAAAAAATAGGGCTGGGGTTATAGCTTGAAGGTAGAAAGCCCCTGAGTTCAATCCCCAGTACCGCAAAAAAACAAAAACAAAAAACAAAGAATAAAAAATAGGGCTGGGGGTGTAGCTTGGAGGTAGAATGTCCCTGAGTTCAATTCCCAGTACCACAAAAAAATAAAAAATAAAAAAGGAGGTTCTCATTAAGTCAGGCATAGTGGCACATGCCTGGAAGGCTGAGACAGGATCAAGGTTCAAGGACAGCCTCAGCAATTCAGCAAGGCTGGCATCAACTTAGCAAAAGACCCTGTTTCCAAATAAAAACTAAAAATAAGGCTGGGAGCCGGGCGTGGTGGCGCATGCTTATAATCCCAGCATTTGGGAGGCTGAGACCAGAGGATCCGGATTCATGGCCAGCCTCAGCTACCTAGTGAAGCACTCCGCAACTTAGTGAGACCCTGTTTCAAAATAAAGAATAAAAAATAGGGCTGGGGGTATAGCTCGGAGGTAGAATGCCCCCAGGTTCCATCCCCAGAACGGCTAAATAAATAAGTACATAAATAAATAAAACAAGGCTGGGAGTGTAGCTCAGAGATATAAGGCCTCTGGGTTCAATCCCTAGCAACACACACACAGAGTTCTCATTAGATATCACCCCGCCCCCCTCTCAGCCTTTTCTTTGTACTGAGGATTAAACCCAGGGGCATTCTACCTCTGGATTATACTCCATCTTATTTATTTATTTATGGTATTGGGGATTGAACCTGAGAACATTCTACCTTTTTTTTTTTTCTTTCCAGTACTGGGATGGAACCCAGGGGCATTCTACCTCAGAGCTATACCCCCAGCCTTATTTTTAGGCTTTATTTTGAAACAGGGTCTCACTAAGTTGAGGAGGGCCTCACTAAGTAGCTGAGGCTGGCTTTGAACCTGGATCCTCTGGTCTCAGCCCAAATGCTGGGATTACAAGCGTGTGCCACCACACCCGGCTGGTATTCTACCTTTGAGCTACATCCCCAGCCCGATTTTATTTCTTATTTGGAAACAGGGTCTGGCTAGGTCAATGAGAGTCTCACTACTAAGCCGGACGTGGTGGCAAATGCTTGTAATCCCAGCATTTGGGAGGCTGAGACTGGAGGATCTGGGTTCGAGGCCAGCCTCAGCTACCTAGTGAGGTCCTCCGCAACTTAGGGAGACCCTGTCTCAAAGTAAAGAATAAAAAATAGGGCTGGTGCCGGGTGTGGTGGCACACGCTTGTAATCCCAGCATTCGGGAGGCTGAGACTGGAGGATCCGGGTTCGAGGCCAGCCTCAGCTACCTAGTGAGGCACTCCACAACTTAGTGAGACTCGGTTTCAAAATAAAGAATAAAAAATAGGGCTGGGGGTATAGCTCGGAGGTAGAATGCCCCTGAGTTCAATCCCCAGTACCACAAAATAAAGAAAGAAAGAATAAAAAATAGGGCTGGGGGTATAGCTCAGAGGTAGAATGCCCCTGGGTTCCATCCCCAGTACGGAAAAAAAAGAAAAAAAAAAAGGAGAGTCTCACTACTTGCTGAGGCTGTCCTCGAACCTGCGATCCTCCTGTCTCAGCCTCCCAGGTACTGGAGTTACAGGTATGCATCACCACTCTCAACCTTATTGTTTATTTTGAAATAGTTTGAGAGCCGGGCGTGGTGGCGCACGCTTGTAATCCCAGCATTCGGGAGGCTGAAACCTGAGGATTCAGGTTCGAGGCCACACTCAGCTACCTAGTGAGGCACTCCGCAACTTAGTGAGACCCGGTTTCAAAATAAAGAATAAAAAATAGGACTGGGGGTGTAGCTCAGAGGTAGAATGCCCCTGAGTTCAATCCCCAGTACCACAAAAAAAAAAAAAAAAAGAAAAGAAAAGAAATAGTTTGAGGCAGGCATCAAACCCGTGATAGTCCTGTCTCAACCTCCCAAGTACTAGGATTACAGGCATGAGGCACCATGCCAGGCTCATTAAATCCCTTTTGTGTAAACAGATGAAAATGAGTAAACCTGCACTGCCTCTAAGTGTGGTATCATCTTATCCACCTTTTCTACTCTCTGGGGGCTTAGGACCCTTTCTGGTTATTCTCTTTGGCTAGGATGGGTTAGGGAATTGAGAGTACAAAGTATCAGGTAAATCAAAGGTTTTCACCCACAGAAGAAAAACTTCCAGCTCAGAAGTAGAATGCTTCCAAGCCAGGCGTGGTGGCGCACGCTTATAATCCTAGCATTCGGGAGGCTGAGACTGGAGGATCCGGGTTCGCGGCCAGCCTCAGCTACCTAGTGAGGCACTCCGCAACTTAGCGAGACCCGGTTTCAAAATAAAGAATAAAAAATAGGGCTGGGGGTATAGCTCGGAGGTAGAATGCCCCTGAGTTCAATCCCCAGTACCGCAAAAAAAAAAAAAAAAAAAAAAAAAAAAAAAAAAAAAAAAAAAAAAAAGAAGTAGAATGCTTGCAAAAAACCACAAGTGAGCCGGGCGTGGTGGTGCACGCTTGTAATCCCAGCATTTGGGAGGCTGAGACTGGAGGATCCGGGTTCTCGGCCAGCCTCAGCTACCTAGTGAGGTACTCCGCAACTTAGTGAGACCCTGTTTCAAAAAATAAAGGATAAAAAAATAGGGCTTGGGGGTATAGCTCAGAGGAAACAAACAAACAAAACACAAGTCTTCCAGGTATTCCAAATCTACTATAGTAATCTGCTTTCTAGCCCGAAGAATGTACAGGCTTGAGCTAATCTACATGGTTTGTAGTTGTTGTTGTTACTAGGAATTGAACCCAGGGGTATTCCAATCTGAGGACAACTCCAGCCCTATTTTATCTTTTATTTTGAAACAGGATCTCAATAAATTGCAGAGGCTGGCCAAGAAGATCCTCCATTCTGAAATCCTCCAGTCTCAGCCTCCTAAGTAGAGGCATGTGCCAACACTCCTGGCTGCTTAGTCTTTCAGTTGCAGAAGATCCTATGGTAAAAGACAGTGGCATGGGCTCTTCCTACTAGGGAGCAGCACCTGAATAGTGCTAGAGATCAAGTCCCAAGGGCAAGTTTAGTGAGTGTGACACCACTGTCACAAAGTGTCACAAAGGGCTTATGGGGGCCCATCTCAGCCTACCTGGACTGTACAGGATTGGATCAGAGCTCGGCCATCAGCACCTGGCACCCAGGCCACACTAGCGTTGCTGCTGGAGAGCTTCGTCACTGTGATGTTAAAGGGGGCTGCAGGCAGTGCTGTGGATGGGAACTTTGAATCAGTGCCCGGTAAGAATAAGAGAGGAGAGAACAGGAGACATGGGAATCAAGCCTTGAGTTCTTTCTGGAGACTGGCTACTCAGCACTCCCAGGACACAGTGGTACACAAACCAGCAAGCAAAAGGGAACAGCTGATGTTCATACCTGGAAGAGTGCCTAGGCTGGGAGAGAGGTTTATCTCTTTCTCTGAATAAGGAAGGGGCTCTGACCAAAGAATATCTAGCCAAAGAATAAGATCTTATGTGGGGGCGGCACCTGGGGCCTTGGGAAATACAAAAGGAGAAATAGGCAGCTGCTCCTGCAGCTCCTCCACACACTGGCTTCCGCCCTCCCTCTGTGCACCAGCCCTTCGGGTCCTCTATCTCTGCCAGGCTGCCTCCCTCCGCCCCCGCCCCCATTCCCTCCACAGGAGTGGCAGAAACAAGGTTGGGCGCGAGCCTTGACCATCTCCTGCTGGCTCGTCTCCCTCCCTCCCTCCCAAGGACTCTGCTTCGTGATGGGAAATCTGCTGTGACGTCAGGATTCTATTCTCATCTCAGCTATGCAGGGTCTCAGGTGCTTCCACTAGGAACAGTAGCTATGCCAATTACCCCTCATCTGGGGATCTCCGGCAGGACTGAGGGAAGCTAGAATGGCCCTGGTCCCATCTCCCCGCCCTGTCCTCCTACCTTGAAGGTGAACAATAGCTGGGCGTGAAGAGGCCAGGCCTTTTATGTTGTGAGCTTCACAGGAAAACTCCGTTCTCTGGGTCACCCCTGGGGCCAGAAAACCTCAGTCAGTCCCCGAAGCAGCAACTCCCACGTGGTGAGGCATTGAGGAGGGGGACATTCATTCATGGTCTAGCCTGAATATCCTAGAAGTCCCTCCAGCAGAGGAAGGAGTCAGACAGTGGGGTATGGTGGAATGGAACAAGGACTTTGGGGTCTAATGAGTTTGGATAGGGCTGTTTTCTCATCTCAAATGGGAGAATCGTGAGAATCAGCTAATTTATGTGGAGTGCATGTCACACAGTAAGCATTTAAGAATGGTATCTGGCACCTCCCACCTCAATCCCATCTCCCACAGACTGCACAGTGCTGCCTCCCTTTTCTAGCCACTCCTTTTTGTGCATGCCAGGGCCCTTTTATTTGCTCCGTACCCTGTCATTGTTGTGTTTGCAGATTCTTTGCCTTGCAATAGTTCTCAGCTCCCTGTGCTTGTGTCTTGTCTCCTCAACTATACTCAATTCTTTGGGGGCTGGAAAGGTGGTTTCTATTTCCTTTTGTATTCCCTCAATCCCCTGTGGTGCCTGGCACAGTGTGGCATGTGTAGTAGGAGTTTTATGACTGCTTATTATCAGGCTGGTTGCCTGAGGGTCCCAACCACGCACATCTGGAGGGAAGTGTACCCAACCTCCTCTCCAACTTCCTCCAACCCAGCTGGAGGGAAGGAACCCAAACTCCTCTCTGAATAGGCCCTCCTTCCCTTCCACAGATTCTACAGTCTACCTCTTCTCCAGATTCAAACTGCTGGGGACTTGACAGATCAGAGCCCCTGCCCTTCCTGCCCACCCGAACAAGCTTGGATGCTCATCTTTTTGCCCAGTTCAAGCCTCAACGAGAAACAATCAACTTAAGCTTCACAGATCAGCGGACCTCAGAATCATGTGATGGGTGTGCCTAAGTATCTTGGGGCCCAGGTTGGTGTGCAGGTGTGGCTGCTTTGGGTCTAGCCACCCTGAGGTATGGACAGATATAGCTGTTTGGGAAAACGTCTGGAGATTTCTGAAAAGGGCCATCAGGGGAGGAGGCCCCTGAACCTTTGTGCTGGCCTCCTTCCTGCACCCTCCCCTCATTTCCCTCTGCAGCCTGAGAGTCTTGTCTTTTTGGTATCTGCCAGACACTCCTCCCTAGCTCTGTGTGGGCTGGTTTCTGGCTTGTTCCCTTGAGAGGGTGGGGAAGATGGGTGCCCCTGGTCTCACACAATTCATCTCCTAGGGCCAGCTGTGCATGGCCTAGACTGCTGTGAGCCACGAAAGGAGGCCCCAGCACCCTCCTTAAGCACGAGCCGTTAATCAGCCCACCCAGCCAGCCCAGCACACCTGACTAATGAGCTTAGCAATGGGGCGGCTCACGCGCCCAGGCACCGGGGTTTGCTCTGGACACTCTCACTGACAACAGCAAACTCCGTGATTCAGACAGATTCTACCTCTGCCAGCCTCACTACATGGAAAGACCATGCTCATTCCCTCTTCAGAGCTCCATCCTGAGGCGCTCACCTGTTACATTTAAAACAGAGGGAGAGGGAGCAGGACCTCCAACCTTTGTGTTTCCTCTCCACCAGATAATGGTAACAGGTTCGGGGGGACCCACAGCCTCACAAGACAGTTGGAAAGGGGCATTGGGTGGTACTGCCAGATCTTTCGGTTCCACAGTGAAAAATGGCACACCTGGGGAGAGAAGGGGAATGGGAAATGAGCCTTGCCACCTCTTAGCTTCTGACTGTCCAAATCACAAGTCTGTGTTCATTTGAAGTCTTCTGTTCAGAAGGTCCCCCACAGGCCCCTTATGAATGGGTCAGCAACCAGAACTGGCATCAAGTTTGGAAGGGGTGGGATTTCTTTATCTGTTTGTTTGTTTTGGTACTAGAGAGTGAACTGAACCCAGAGGCATTCTACCACCAAGCTACACTCCCAGCTCTTTTTTGAAAAAGGGTCTTAATAAGTTGCTAAAGTTCTTCCTAAATTGCTGAGGCAGGCCTCGAACCTAGGATCCTCTTGTCTCAGCCTCCCAACTACTGGGATTACAGATATGTGCCCAGGCTCGGGTGCTTGCTTAGAAATATCTATCCTGAGCCAGGCGTGGTGGCGCACGCTTGTAATCCCAGCATTTGGGAGACTGAGACCGGAGTGTTGTGGGATACCCGGTCCCACAACAGGAGGATCCGGGTTCTTGGCCAGCCTCAGCTACCTAGTGAGGCACTCTGCAACTTAGTGAGACCCGGTTTCAAAATAAAGAATAAAGAATAAAAAACAGGAGCCCGGCGTGGTGGCGCACGCTTGTAATCCCAGCATTCGAGAGGCTGAGACCGGAGGATCCGGGTTCGCGGCCAGCCTCAGCTACCTAGTGAGGCACTCCACAACTTAGTAAGACTCAGTTTCAAAATAAAGAATAAAAAATAGGGCTGGGGGTATAGCTCGGAGGTAGAATGCCCCTGAGTTCAATCCCCAGTACCGAAAAAAAAAAAAA
>PVLC010035056.1:0-16541 GCA_004027655.1 Graphiurus murinus | reverse complement strand
TTTTTTTTTTTTTTTTTTTTTTTTTTTTTTTGGCGGTACTGGGGATTGAACTCAGGGGCATTCTACCTCCGAGCTATACCCCCAGCCCTATTTTTTATTCTTTATTTTGAAACCGAGTCTCACTAAGTTGCGGAGTGCCTCACTAGGTAGCTGAGGCTGGCCGCGAACCCGGATCCTCCGGTCTCAGCCTCCCGAATGCGTGTGATACTTTTTGATACCAGTTCCTTAATGACCTGAGGTGCCCTGTGTATCTGTCAGGGAAAGGCCTGTCCAATTGGTATATGTGTCTACCCATACCAGCAGATATTGTATGCCTCTAGTATTAGGCATATGAGTGAAGTAGTCTATCTGCCAGTCCTCTCCTGGGTATCATCCGTTCTTTGGCTGCCTCACAAAGCAATCCTGTTTAAGGGACTGTTTTTCTGACATATCTCACAAGCCTTTTTTTTTTTTTTTTTTTTACTCATTGAATGTTTTTTTAAAAGGTGTCTTCCTGTAAATAACTTTTGAGCCATCTGATAGGTCTTACCAATTCCTAGATGGGAAGCATGATGGAGTGTTTTAATAATCTTCCACTGACTGGTCCCAGGTAGAAGAGAGTCTTCCTTTTCTATTTAACCATCCAGAGGCATTAGTGAGGTTTGACAAAAGTGGGCCTTGGCTCATGAAACTTTATATCCTCTTTCTTCTAGAAAATTAAGAAGAGTCTGAGTTCCCTTTTGGGAGCCTGTGAGGGATGTCCCAAGACCTGCCAGTCCATTTGTTGGACCAGTTGGTAGGGCTTCTCTTTCCCTTGGGGCCTTCTCCCCTTGGGAAAGCCCAGCCTCCAGTGCCTTTGCAATTTGGACAGGGTGTGGGTGGCTTGTCTGGCTGACTCGGTTGACAAGGGTAATCCTTTGAGTAATAGCTCTATTTCTCACACTGGTAGGGGGCTTTTCACCTATTGCCCCGGGGACCCACAGCACTAAAACTAGCCTATCGAAGAGTGGCTACTAGGGCATCAGCCTGTCTCTTGTCTTTCTCTATTTTCTTTTCTTGGGCCTCTTCCTGTTCTCTATCATAAAAGACTGAGTTGGTTATCTTTAAGAGATTTTCCAGGGTGCTTTCAGGCCCTACAACCAACTTTCAAAACTTCCCTAATATCAGGGGCTGATTGAATAATAAATTTTTCTTTTAAGATAAGTTTCCCTTCAAAAATATCCAGAGACAAGAGAGCATACTAATTAACACCTCCTTGAGCCTTTCCAGGAAAGCTGAGGGGTTCTCATCTTTTTCCTGAGTGATTAAGGATAGGTTAGTATAATTGATAAGTTAAAAATGGCTCTTTCTAAGGCCCTCCAATATTCAGACTTGAAAATGTTTTAATCTCCATTAATCTAAAATATTATCTGGGTCCCATTTTGGGTCTTTAGTAGGGACTGCTTGTACCCGACTCGAGTATCTTTCTAATTCTTACTGGGAAGGTTCTTCTTTTTGTTTAATTAAAGAGTTCATTTTCCAGTCGTTGTGCAGCATCTAACCCTGCCCTCCTTTCATTAGTTGTAAGAGTATAATTATTATTAATCTTACATCTCTCCAGGAAATATCAACAGTATCCTTGAAACACCTCAACATATTTATTTGGATCAATCAAAATTTTCCCATATCAGCTAGGTAGAGTGGCTCATTCTTGTAATCCCAGTACTTGGGAGGCTGAGACAGGAGGATTGCAGGTTCAATGTCAGCCTCAGCAGCTTAGGAAGACCTGGTTTTCAAATAAAAAATAAAATAGGGCTGGGAATATAGCCCAGAGGTAGGCAGCCCTTGGGTTCCAGTCCCAGTACCACTCACACACACACAAAACTTTCCATATCAGACTTAATCTGTCTTGGAGAGAAAAGGGAACCAGTATTCCAACAGTTTCTCCAAACTCACTCCCAGCAGCTTCAGCTTGGAGGGGGTAAAAGGATGCCCGGAGGCTCCCTAAACCTCCAAACGAGATCCAGGCCTTCTTTGACTTAGGGACCCTGAGTAGGAAGGACACGGTGGTGCGAAGGGAGTGTTTAGGATATCTTGCTCATTTCTTCAGATCACTGGGGGACACAACTGACTTGGAACTGTTACAGCCAGTGCCACTGTGTAAGATTTTTGTGAAGCTGGTAATATTCTCTCAATGCCAGGACTATTTGTATATAAGGTATTTCAGTACACTTACTCTCCCATCTGCAAAAGGCATCTGATTAGCCGGGCGTGGTGGCGCATGCTTGTAATCCCAGCATTCGGGAGGCTGAGACCGGAGGATCCGGGTTCGCGGCCAGCCTCAGCTACCTAGTGAGGCCCTCCACAACTTAGTGAGACTCGGTTTCAAAATAAAGAATAAAAACTAGGGCTGGGGGTATAGCTCGGAGGTAGAATGCCCCTGAGTTCAATCCCCAGTACCGCAAAAAAAAAAAAAAAAAAAAAAAGGCATCTGATTGTAAAATAGTATTATAATTTGTACTCCCCTCAGGGGGCCATCGCCATCTCCCAGTGGATACCTAGGCCAGCCTGGGTGCAAAAGAAGATCAAATACTTCTTTCTCAATGATTGAGGTTTAAAGGACTCCGAGTTCCTTATTATGCGATTCAATGAGGTACTGGCAGGCTTGGCAGATGGGCAGTTTTCAATCTGAATGGCAGAGGAGCAAAAACACGTCCTGTAATCTATCCCTCTGTTGGATTAGTCCCAGTGTGTCCCCTGGGATAGTGAACCTGGTGCCCATTTATTCATGGCCATAAGTGGGGTGCATTTACTGGATTTATCCATGCTTGGTAGCACGATGCAGAGCTGGCACCTAGTTATGACTGCCAGGTACATATGTGGTGCATCTGTGGTAGGGTGTCAGTGAGACATGAGGCCAGCATCCATTTCTGATGACTTTGGGCTCAAACCTGCTGTGGTAGAGGCACCCTGTGTGCCTGCATATGGTTCCTTAGGCCCTAGGGGAATTTTGCTCAGTTCCAAAGCAGCCTGATAAGCCTGGAACCTATGTTAGTGGAGGATAAATTTCTAGAGGGAGCCCTGGTGAGGGTGGCACTGCTGAATCCCATAGGCCCCTAATCTGTTTTTCCCTTTACAGTAAAGCAAGTCTTTAAAGAATATTTTAGACTTCCAATTTTTCTTCCTTTTTTTCTCTTTCTTTTGGGGAGGGTTTTTTGATGTTTTATCCTCCTTGTGTTATTGTTCGCCTTCTGACAGGAACAGCTAATCAGTTGCAGCACAGATCACCACAGGTAGAGTGCTGGGAAAGGGTTTAGTGCTGCAAGCAGCGCACGCATAGTGCGTGGAGGTGGCAAGAAAAAATAAAATTGGGATGCATACTGTGATTACTCTGACTGGTGTCATTTTAAAACAACAGTAGAACTGGTCAAAGCCTTAGGAGAGGAGGGAGTCAGATTAAAACCAAAGCTACATTTTTCTAGCCCTGTCAAGCAAGTCAATTGGGCAGTTTCACTAAACATTTTGCAAAAAGCCCCAAGAACTGAGGAACATTTGCAATTACTCACCCTTCTCTAGACTATATCGGATGATCCCCCTAAAGATGGAATGAACATTTTCCTTTCTGGGTTCATGCCTATGCAGTGCGAAGAATGACATTTGCAGACAACAGACATGTGAGCAGGGAGTTTACTGTAGATAATGGGGAAGGGTGTCGCGGGCCAGCTGGCAGCAGAGAGTCAGCCGACGCACTGGGAGCTGAACACAAAACAAAGACAAGACAAGACAAGGCGCCACAGACACACAAACACTGGACAGCTTGCTATGGGAACAAGTGCCGCTTTATTCAAAGAAAGAAGGCTTTTTATTTCCACAGAAAAACAAGGACGTGACCTTGACTTAGATGGGCACGGGCAAGATAACAATCCTCAGGAGACATCTGGACTCCAGCTAAATATACACCAAGGAAACATTTTGCAGATCCTTTGGTCAGTGAATTTTATGGCAAAGAGCAGAAGCTACAAAGTAAAACAGGAAATTTACAATCAGGCATTCCAGGGGTCTTAAGGAATTTAATCATATCGGAACTTAAAGGTCGCTCAACAGCAGTCACGTATACAGAGAACATGACTAATGAGTAGCTTAACATGGCTGTACTGTGACTCTATGGCTCCTAACAGAAGGGAAGAAGAGGCCGATCACCCTTGCAGGCATTGGGGACCCTGCAGTCCCTCAGCTGCCTTCTGGACACTCTAGGGAATAGCACAAGCCACAGGCCATCAATCACACAATTCTTTCTCCCAAAGTCCATACAATCTACCAAAGAGATGTGCAGGCAGTTCCTAGGGGGTCCTCTGTTGACCCTGACGTCCGGCAGGTGTCTTCTGGTCAATACCTGGGAGTTGCATGGGCTGATGCCATCCATTACATACCGCTTTCTCTCAAAGCCAACATGACATCTGAGAGAGAAAAGCTCTAAACGGGAGGGTTCCCAGCATGGAGAACCATTTAGAGTGATCAGGTAGGGGTTTATATGCATCTTTGAGTGTCCTTTTCCTGTTGGGGTCTCAGAGGCAGTTTCCTGGGATTTGTATAGTGTCCTTCTTGAGTCTCTTTCTCTTGGTTGGGGTTCAAGACACTGTTTCCTAGACTCTCTGGGGGAATCTCCCGAAATTGCTTCTAGCAGGAACAACTGGAATTTTGTGAAGCTCTGGTCACTCTCAGGAGGCTTCTGATCTTGTTATCACTTGATGTTTGGGAGTTCTGGTCTTTTTAGGAGTTTTGGAAATTAGTGTCTGTTGCCTCTCAGAAATAAAGTTTTTTCACCGTGGCCCTGTGACCCTATTTGCCTACTTCTTTCTACCTCTTCAGGATGACTTATTGAAGTCAGTACTGGGACATTCCATGGCTACAGTCTCATTACATCAACAATACACAAGTCAGAACTGCAGCGATGGACATATGGGGTCAGGTTGGTCCCCATGTGAAGCCTCTGTGACTGCAGATGAATGTTGCCTTTGACACTTTAATGTGTGCAGGGGAACTCCTTTGAGTTTTGATATACAGAGACTCCCTGGGGCTCATTATGTAGGCATGATTCCTGGAATCATTTGCCATAGACTTGAGCTCAGTCTCCGGCTACTCTTCCGCACCAGGAGTGCTATCTCAGGCTTCAAACTCTAACCCTAATACATGGTTAGGCTTTCTGGCATGGACAGCCTCCAATGTGAGTCATCTTGTTGTTGTCATAAACTAGGTAAGCACCCATCATGAGAGACCCATGAGACACCTCAGTAGCATAAAAAAATCAGGGTTCATCATGAATAACAAAGACACTCCTAATTCTCAGGAAATTCCTGATAGTTGGAAGCTACCTCCCAGGAACCGGACAAAGGCAGACTAAGCAAAGTAAGGATATCACTGCTTCTGTAGTCCAGTTTATGAACTCCTCTCCTTGTGGTGACTGTCGTGGAACTAAGGGCAAGTTGGGGATGATGAGTACAACATATCCAGCCTGCTGTGACTAGGAAACCCATCACGAGGCACAGAGGCACTGTCTGGCCAAGCATCACGAGAGACAAAGGTGCTATCTGTCCAGCCTGTTGCCACCAAATCTTCCCTGGACACCCTTCTCAGGAAACCTTAAGTCTTCCATGCTGACTTTGGTATTTTCTTTGGTCTTTGAGCACCTATCCCCAATCTCTACACCGTGGGGCTGCGGTTCCAACATGAGTACAAGCAGAACAAAGAGGGCATTCCTACAGTAGGGGCTCAGCACAGGTGTGAGACCGCAGCAAGGTGAGCAAGATTGTTGAGGGCCATCTTAGAACCGCACACTGAGAGTGACACCTCGGACTGACCCAAGCTGTATACACAGTATTGGTTGGGTGGATATATTATCCACAAGAGGACAGATTTCAAGGGATCTGATGTAATGGATAGTGTGTGCTTTGATTTCTTCCCCACCCAGTAATGTTTAACCCTTCCTTCCTCTAAGGTTGTCACATGTCTGCATCAGTGACTTTCCTTATCATAACCCATGACAATTGCTAGCTTCTATGTTTGATTAACTTTCATGATGGCTTGTTTAAAACTTCTATAAAAGCAATACTGGCTGTAAGGGATTCAAGAGAATTGCCAGATAACTCCTCCCCAACCGCCCCTCATATTATTACAATTTTTAAATATAATTTTCTCCAAATTATCCTTTTCGTGTAAGAAGACAATTTTTGGTAGCTACCTGGAGCAGCAACCTTCTGTGTCAGGACTATGGAAGAAGCAGTGTCTGCTAGAGTCTGCCGTAAGCGGCAGTCCAGCATGGGACAGGAAACCTCAGAGTTCTGGTGAGTCGCTCACCAGACCTTTAGGTGTCAAGGTCATGACCAGCTTGAAAGGTTGAATTTTTTCGAGGTTGGATAACATTGGGAAATGGTTCATCTCACGGATCATTTGCTTTGCTCTTTGCTTAAGCAAGGGGCAGCTTCTGTCAAGCAGCAGACTATAAAAAATTATTAAAGTGTGTTGTAGAAGCCTGTCCTTGTTTCCCAGACGAAGATCCTGAGGAGTGTAATTGGGTAACAAAAAGTGCTTAAATGTTTGGCATTCCAAATCATGCTTCTCTAATTAAGATTGGATATTAATAATAATTATATGTAAAATATCAAACTTAGATAAGAATTTTGTTTACATCATCAAATATTATAAAAACTATCATACAAACCAGATTTGTTTTTGTCCCTAACAATTTTATTCCAAATTTTCCTATCTTTGTAATTATTGTCTATTAACATTACAGGTATATGACTTCTAATATAATAACCTAAACAATGCTTTGTTAGCCATTACCTAAAAACAAACTATATTATTAACCCCAATTTAAAAATCTCTTTAAAAAAAGCAGGGCGGGGAGGGATATGGGGTCATGAGTTCCCTACCGTTCTCTTGTTACTCTTAATTTTTTTCTTTAATTGGTGATAACTCTCTTATAGTGTCCCAGAGACATGCAATAAAACTCATTCACTGACTCAACTTATTCCTCAGGACTTCTAAAAAGCATCCCTTGGATGGGTAAATGGAAAGGTCTCTCTTCATTAATGAATTTGGGGAAAGGATATGCTTGTTAAAAAAATAATGATGTTTGTGTTTAAATTCCAAGTAAAAATATCAGACCATATTGAACTGGAAATTCAGGAGTTGTCTGAAAGAATCAAAAGGCGAAAGGTAGCCCCCCAGGGAGTGAGTCACTCAAGCAGAGATGCCAAAGATGACAAGGTCACCACCCAGAGGGCTAAATCAGAATTGGATAAATTGGATTAATCACAGGCTAGAACTCCAAAAAGAACATATTTCTAATAATGTTGGCTATCATCAAGTTTGACCTGCCACCTACCATTTACTTAAATAATGCTGCATATTTGCTAAAACTACTTTGTAGCACAGGAAATGGTTCTCAATAGGAGTATAACTTTATAGGAAAATCTAGATGAGCTTCTTTTTGTGTTTAAGAGTGTGTAGTAGCCCATTCTCAAAAGTTGACTTTAACAGCGTGGAGATTATTGATTGGGGACCCCATGGGAAACCTTCTAGATGGTTTTAATCAAGTGGTAGGTCTAGATTACTAAATTAAGTTAAAATAGTATATAGCCTGTAACAATACCATTTGGGATAATGTCATTTGGCATTAGGATTTTAATAAGATCTCTTACAGTATGAATAGCAGTTATGCTTGAAAACTCTGACAAGAGATGCCCTCATCAGGACGTGTTATCACACTTAAGGAAAAGAACAAGGAGATTTATCTGGTATCTGATCTCGAGCATTGTGACCCTGACTAGAATCCCTTGCCTATACCTCTATTGCAGCCATGGCCACTCAGTTTGCCTATACTGCACCACTCAGTTCCAAATGGCAAATATTTACAAGACCTTCAAAAGAACTATACAAAAATGTGGCAGATTCAGATTCACATCAACCAAGAAATCCTTGGAGATATTGGACAGTTAGAAGATTATGATTTGAACTGGAAAATCATTACAGGACTCATGATGGTCACAATGTTTATAAATGTTATTATAATATCACTGAATATTGTATAGCACAAATGCCATATGATTATAATATTACAGTATGGTAACATGTTAAAAATAATTTACTAAAATTAGATCCTTTTTTATAATGTTTCATTAGATATACTAAAATTTCAGTCTAGCCATGGGGAATACCAAATTCCAATTTTTTTTTTTTTTTTTTTTTTTTTTTTTGCGGTACTGGGGATTGAACTCAGGGGCATTCTACCTCCGAGCTCTATCCCCAGGCCTGTTTTTTATTCTTTATTTTGAAACCGAGTCTCACTACGTTGTGGAGTGCCTCACTAGGTAGCTGAGGCTGGCCTCGAACCCGGATCCTCCGGTCTCAGCCTCCCGAATGGTGGGATTAGAAGCGTGCGCCACCACGCCCGGCTCCCAAATTCCAATCTTTACAGACCCTAAATTCCTGGAAAGCCTGGCTGATGGTATTTCTGTTCTTAACCTTTTAAATAATTTTTTGCTCATGTGTGGGGGCTGCTTAATTTGGTTATCTTGGTTGTAATATTACTTTTTGTTCTTTGTGCCTATAGAATTGGATGAAAACAATTGATGTTTCAAAAATGAAATGTTCCAAAGTTAATTTTACTGGCTTTTTTTTCTCTAAAACTAAAGGGAGGAATATATTGAGAGCCATCTTAGAACCATACACTGAGATTAACATCTTGGACTGACCAAAACTGTATACAATATTGGCTGGGTGTGATCTGTCCATAAGCACACAAATTTCAAGGTACCTGATGTAATTGGTGGATTACTATAAAAGCAATACTGGCTGCAGGAGATTCAGAATTGTCAGGTAACTCCTCTCCAACTACCCCAAATATTATTGCAATTATTAAATATAATTTTTCTCCAAATTATCATATCTGACTCTGAGTCATTTTTTATTCTTTATTTTGAAACCGCGTCTCACTAAGTTGCAGAGGGCCTCACTAGGTAGCTGAGGCTGGCCGCGAACCCGGATCCTCAGGTCTCAGCCTCCCGAATGCTGGGATTACAAGCGTGCGCCACCACAGTCGGCTTCTGAGTCATTTTTGTACAAGAAGACAATTTTTTTTTCATAGCTGTCTGGAGCAGCTGCTTCCATTGCAGGACTGTGGAACAAACTTTTTGGTATCTGCCTGCCTGGAGCAGTAGCCTTTAGTGATGGGTCTCTACAGCAATCGGCATCTGCTAGAGTTCACTATTGAGGTGTCCATACAGTGGTCTGGGGTGGGCTGGCCCTGTGTAGAAGCATCTGAATTAGTGAGGAGGGCATCAGCACAGGGGACAGGGGATAGGACTGGGGAATAAGAGCCTAGCCAGGGAGAAGGTGTCTTTGTTGGGAGAGAGAGTGGTGACACTACAGGTGGGAGATAGAGACCATGCAGAAAAAAATCAAGTAAGTGAAAAATCAGGTACAAGAATCCGCTGGAGATAATGAACATGGGTTTCTCCCTGTTACAGATGTGAGAAAGAAAAGTGGACATGAAAAAAAGTAAAATGAAACCTGTGATATTGCCCTGAAATTAGAGGTATTGTTGTAAATGCATGGTTATCAGTATATATCAATATAAAAATAAATACAGAAATTCAATGGAAATAAGTATAGAGATAAATGTGTGTGTGTGTGTGTGTGTGTGTGTGTGTGTGTGTGTGTGTGTGTGTGATGTGTCAAAGAAAGAATAGCTGGGTTGGGATGATGTAAAGAAGGAGAATACGGCATGATCAGCTGAGGGCAGCAAACCTGGCGTGAGCTGGGAGTATGCCTGTGTGAAGGTTGGACTTTGTAAAAAATTCTATTTAGCCCTCAGTTTAAATATATCCTGTTCTACATGTGGTTCCAATTTTTCCAAGTGTTACAATAGTCACATACCCTGTAGCCCTCTTTGTTGACATGTCGTGGGGAGTAAAGACCAGAGAAGTGTGGAATAAAGATGGCCTCGTCCTCCACCATCTAACAAGGAGAGGAGCTCTCAGGAGTTCTCAAGGAGACCAGCAGTGAGGGGGATGGAGATTCAGGATGGAGCTAGTTGGAACAACTGGGGAAGCAGAGAGCCCACAGCAGCAGCTTCAGGAGGAAGTTTGAACCTGGCCTTCCCCAGGGCGCTGGAGGAAGCTGGCTCTTGAGCATGGGGGCTGTCACCAGAGACTCGTGCCAATGACCCTCTTAGAACGTGGTGCCAAGAGGTAGCCTGAAGATAGTATCTATTCCACAAAAGACAATGGGCAGCGTGCAATGTAACAAGGGTTTGCTCGGGTTGATTGCTTTATAAGTAAATAATTTGCATGCCAAAACACAAATTTTATTTTTGCTGGTAGGTTTAGAGAACACAGTTCTTGGGAAAGATTCACTGGTTCCTCTTTTCCTTTCCTTTGCATTTCTGCCCCTCTTCTTTTGAGTTCCCATTTTTTAGATATTTGCATAGCTATATACAGTATTTTTTTTTTTTGTACTGGGAATTGAACTCAGGGGCATTCTACCTCTGAGCTACACCCCTAGCCCTATTTTTTATTCTTTATTTTGAAACAGGGTCTCACTAAGTTTCGGAGGTCCTCACTAGGTAGCTGAGGCTGGCTGCGAACCCAGATCCTCTGGTCTCAGCCTCCTGAATGCTGGGATTACAAGCGTGCACCACCACACCCAGCTGTATAAGTAGTATTTTTAATGACTATTATTCTCTCTGTGGTCCTGGGGACTGGGACTTCTGTCTGTAGACTGAGTGACTCCACATTGCGGAAGCACATTCCTATTGAGTGTCTCTGCTCTCCTCTAGTTGGGCGTTAGAACAGTTTATGACTATGTTTGCATCTCATTTGTACATACCTTAAGGAGGAAATGACATGGATTTTCTGAAGAAAGCAAAAGTCTGTTCTCAATATGGCATCAGAAAACACTTATGCTGAAATGAGTTTCCACGGTGAACGGAGGTCCTCAGGCACCAACGCAGACTCTCCCGCAGGTAACAGCCATTTTTTAGTGGTCAGCGTCAGCGATGAGGTGAAGGATGAAGGGGGGCTTTGTAAACAGGGCACAGGGGGTGCTCGTGGCTGGTTCTCTGAGCAGTGGTGTCAGGGAAACACAGGAGTGTGGGATTGACTTGCTTGTAAAAGGTGGAGAGGGGCTGTAGAGGTGTAGATGGGGAAAGAAAAGATCCATGATACTGTTTCGAGGTTGCCATTTAGAGACAATTTATTGTATATCCACCTACCTATCACATTTTATTGTATATCCACCTACCTATAAATATACAAAAATGTGTGTATATAGACTTACTCAAACTGAAACCATGTCATACTGAAGTTTCCCGCCCCCCTCCCTATTGACAACATATGGTGACTTTAAGAAAATGGTTTCCATTTATTTGCACTTTTATGTTGTTGGAATATATCTGGCCCTCACCTTCCCCTCTTTGGTAGTGACTAAACCTAGGACCTCACTTTTGCTAGACAGAGTCTTTAGCACTAAATAACATCCCAGAATTGATTTCTTTCTTTTTTTTTTTTTTTTTGCGGTACTGGGGATTGAACTCAGGGGCGTTCTACCTCCGAGCTATACCCCCAGCCCTATTTTTTATTCTTTATTTTGAAACCGAGTCTCACTAAGTTTCGGAGTGCCTCACTAGGTAGCTGAGGCTGGCCACGAACCCGGATCCTCCGATCTCAGCCTCCCGAATGCTGGGATTACAAGAGTGCGCCACCACGCCCGGCACCAGAATTGATTTCTGATCACGAAATGGTGACTAACAAGGCTGACCAAAAAGGCTGACCTTATCCTAAAAATGTGAGGCATGATTATATAGTATGCTTAAAATTAATTTAGCATACTAATGATTATATAGTATGCTTAAAATTAATTTAGAAACAATCTGAAAGTTTATTTCAATATATAATGAGCTCGATGTGGTGCCACATGCTTGTAATCCCAATACTTTGGAAGCTGAGACAGGAGTATTGTAGGTTTGAGGCTTGCTTTAGCTCTCAGCAACTCAGCCAGACCCTTTCAAAACAAAAGATAAAAAAGGCTTGTGGTATAGCTTGGAGGTAGAATGCTCCTGGGCATAACACACACGTACGCGCGTGGGCACACACACACACACACACACACGTATATGTATATGCATATGTATATTATATTATGGAACCATTCCAATGAGTGTTAATGAAGAAAATCTGGTGATATGAAGAAATATTCCTGATACAGTGTAAAATAAAATAGATCAGAAGTAAGTCTTTATGGTATGTCAGCCATGTGGAAAAATGTGCGTGTACGTATATAGTCTTTAAAATATATAGTCACTTTAAAAATTGCTGAAAATATGTACCAAATTATTAACAACAGTTGTTCTCAATGGTGGAGTTTTCTGCGTCTGTGTGTTTTTTGTAAAGCTTCCATCATGAACATCATTTCTTTCCTAATCCAATTTTCATGTTACTTCAAATGTTCATACTATTAGTGATTGTGTGTCATGAAAGAAAAAGGAAAAGAAGAGGAAGAGAAAAGAAAGGGAGGATGAAATTTCCTGTTAATGATACTGATTTGGTTTCTCCTTTGGCTCCCGTAGGTAGGGCCACCGCTCATAGAAGTAATCGCAGGCTCCCCAGGCTGCTGCTCACCTCCGCTCTGATACTCCTGCTGAAGACAGTCTTCTTGTCTGTTGCTGTTATCAGTAAGTTTGCTGACTGAACCAATAGTCAACATTTCCTGTACACAGAAAAAGTATATTAGAACCAGATTTCACACTGGGTTAAACCAGACATTTGAGAAAGATTTTTTTTTTTCCAGGGCAGATATACTTTGTGGGAATCCACTGGAAGTTTTTAAAAGTATACTTTTATTGGTGCATTGTGAGCTTACATCCTGCTGAGGTTTGGTGTGATAGAAACTTCCATGCACATAGCACCCGGTACACTTTTCTCTGGATCCCACCTGGGTCCTTCCCCTGCTCAGCCATAAAAACAACAAAATTATGTCATTTGCAGAAAAGTGGATGGAACTAGAGAATATTAGGCTAAGTGAGATTAGTCAGTCTCAGAAAGTGAAGGGTCCTATGTTTTCTCTCATATGTGGAAACTAGAGAGAAATTGGGAAGGAAAAGAGATGTCAAATGATAAGGAGAGATACCAGTGGAATAATGGAGGGGATTTGGAGAGGAAGGGAGGAGACTTGAGGAAGGATTCAGTTCAAATAATACCATGTACATCCTGAAGCTATCAATATGAATTCCAGTGGCAATTTTGCCATTCTCTTGAGTTTAGTTAACCTGTAGCACAAATAATGCAATCTATTTCCATTAGGGAATCTGAAGGGTGCAGGGTGTGGTGGTGCACACCTGACATCCCAGTACTTGGGAGGTGGAGACAGGAGAATCATAGGTTCGAGACCAGTCTCAGCAATTTAGCAAGACCCTCAGCAACTTAGAGAGATGTTGTTTCAAAACAAAAATAAGAAATAAAATAGAGCTAGGGGTACAATTCAAAGGTTGAATGCCCCTGGATTTAATCCCCAGTACAAAAAAAGGCATAAATGTGTGTTGGTGTTATAGTGTGAAATTCATGGGGAATCACTTTCTATTAGGAAGTGAGGACAAACCTACATTTCCTAAGTAGCAGTAACAAAGTGAGTCCTACTTGAGTTCACACACTCATGTCTGGGGTGACTAGTGGGCCAGAAGATGGGAAGAAATATTCTAGGAAGGGTTCTCGAATGAATTTCCTTCTAATTATTTCTGTCCTGCCAAAGACTGCGTGAGATCTTTAAGGCCAATACAGCAAATAGTTTGTTATCTGGAGAGCTTGGCTATCAGAATGTATCAAATTTTAAAATTCATAATATCAGTATACTTTTGGTAGATATTTCATTTATTTATTTGGCCATTCAATGATTATTCATGGCCATGTCATACATGGTACCAGACATTGAGCCAGAAAGAGCTACAGCACCTGGTCTCAAGAAACCTAGAAGCTGTGCTTACAACACAGCGCGGGGTGTGTGCAGCCAGGACGTGAGCACGTGAGGCTGCGATGGGTCACCTGGCGCAGGTGCAATGACGAGTTGAGTGTCCTCAGAATGGCACAGACATGTGCCAGCATGGAAAAGTTGGGGAAATAACAGTATGCCAGACTGGAACACACAGTGCTATGGAAGAACTAAGAATGGAGTCGGAGGTGGCAGACATAAACAGGACTCAGATCCCAGAGTGTCGTGTACCATTATAAACACTTTGCTTTTCCCTAAGGGTTACTTTATCAATATATTTTCCTGCTTAACAAACCAGCCTGTGACGCAGTGGATTATAGCACCTGTGTATTTGTCTCATGCTTCCCTGTCTTGGCAACTGAGACCAGCCTCAGTTGGGAGGTTTCTCTGGTCTTAGCCAAGTTCTCTCATGAACAAAGATTAGGGACCAGTCACCAGCACCCCCGCTTCTGAGGAAGAGAATGTGAGCTGGAGGGACAGGGGCCATTTGGCCACATCTCTGCCATCATTCATCAGGCCAGCTCAGTGTGTTCACACGGCCTCTTGCTGACTTCCAGGACTCAGGTGGACCCACGCCAAGGCTCTTGCAGTCTCAGTGTGGGTCTAGCACAGCTGTGTCTGCACATCCTATTGGCCAATAGAAGTCATAAAGGCATCCCAGATCCAAGTCATGAAGAAATTGACCCTGGTTTTTTTTTTTTTTTACTACGGAAGCTGCAATATCACCTTCCAAAGAGGTGTGGATATGGGGAGGGTTGAAAATGGAGACTGCTTTTGTAAAGTGTCACAGTCCTGGTTAGCTCTTTAAGAAGTTTGAGCAGGGAATTGATACAATCCAATGACTTACAGAAATGTGCTTATGTAGAGGTGTGAAAATGGATTCATGAGGACAACTTGCAGGTAAAGAGTGAAGATAAAAGGGTAGTGCTCAGTCAGCATTCTCAGTGCCGTGAGTCAAAATGCCTGACGACCACCAGTGAGAGGAAGGGAGACGAATGTGCAGAATTCTGGAGGATTTAGTCCATGTTAGGCCGGGTGATGTCTGAGAGGGAGGGAGGGAGAGAGAGAGAGAGAGAGAGAGAGAGAGAGGGAAATGAATATGAGAATGAATGAATGCGTATGGTGAGCACAGGGAGGCCGGAAGCAGAGAGAGCTCGTGAAGGGAGTTCATGGACAGGTCTATGGTCCCCCAGGCCACACACCAGCGACTCACCCTCTCCAGCCACACTCTACCTTCCTACGGTACCACCCAGTGAATCTTTCTAATAGATTTTTTTCATGGATGGAATTAGGACCCTCTTGATTCAATGGTACCACCTTTGAACATCAATGCATGAGGTCTTCCAGGGAGACGAAGCATAACAGCGAGTTCACAATCGCATTGAGAAACAGTGAGCACCTGACGGAAGGCTAGTACCAGTGAAAAAAGAAGAGAGGAGGCAGCTTCACATGGAAAAGGCGAGAGAATCAAGGAGGCAGAGGCTTGATGAACATTTATTTCTGGGATAAAGTAACTCAGAGAAATAAGTATGACTTTACTCTTCTGACTTGGTAAATTCAGCAACCATGAAGTCATTGACGGTAGACAATATAGGGTGAGTAGCAGGTTGGGCAAGGACGATGATGAGTTAAGTTTTGGGAATGTTGAGTTGAGCCTCCAATGTCCATGTCCTCAGTATTAAGGAGGAAGAGAACTGGGCCCAAACTGCAGCAAGTCCACTAGGAAGTCCAGTGAGATGTGGTCCTGGGCTATTCCTGATGATTCGCTAAGAGGATGGTTTTGGTGAAATGGTGGAGGCAAAGCCCAGAATGTGGTGGTTCCAGGGGCTAATGGTAGTTAGGAGTCAAGATAAAGGATTGCTGAGTGTACTGTACATCAGGAGAGACTGGAGAGTGTTGATGCACTGAGGAGTCAGAGCCAGCTGGGATGGAAAGAGTTACAGGATGGAAGGGGAGAAAGAGGCCCTCGATCACTGTTGGGTTGTTTGTTAAGTTTTCTATCCTCTAAGGTAACTCAAACTACTCAGAATCCACCAGTTCCCCCTTCCTCCAAAGCCCCGTACTGAGCGCATCCTGCAGGGCCAGTATTGTCTGCCCTCTGCCGCCTTCCCCAAGATGTGGCCTTGTAAGAATGAGTCTCACATTGTGTGTTGGAGGAGAGTGTAGATAAGCTCCTTTAGATGGGTTATGATGGAAATGTCATGTTCCCTCTCAAGTCTTTATCTTTCAGCTATTCCTGGAGATATCTAAGACATCAAAATCAGTAGCATTAGGATTCCATTGACAGTGGGGTCAAGGGGGAAACATTTCCAGTAAAGAAATGTTCTACATTTGTAGATTTTGTTTCTAAAAAGAATGCAGAATACCTGTAATTCTAGTATTTGGGAGGCTGAGACAGGAGGATTGCAGGCTCAAGGCCAGCCTCCACAACTTAGTGAGACCCTGTTTGAAAATAAAAAAATAAAATAGGGCTGGGGGTAGAACTCAGAGGTAGAATGCCCCTGGGATCAATTCCCAGTACCAAAAAAAAAAAAAAAAAA
>PVLC010035055.1:0-16502 GCA_004027655.1 Graphiurus murinus | reverse complement strand
TTTTTTTTTTTTTTTTTTTTTTTTTTGTGGTACTGGGGATTGAACTCAGGGGCATTCTACCTCTGAGCTATACCCCCAGCCCTATTTTTTATTCTTTATTTTGAAACTGGGTCTCACTAAGTTGCGGAGTGCCTCACTAGGTAGCTGAAGCTGGCCGTGAACCCGGATCCTCCGGACTCAGCCTCCCAAATGCTGGGATTACAAGCGTGCGCCACCACGCCCGGCTCCTATTTTTTTTATTCTTTATTTTGAAACCGGGTCTCACTAAGTTGCGGAGTGCCTCACTAGGTAGCTAAGGCTGGCCACGAACCCGGATCCTCCGGTCTCAGCCTCCCAAATGCTGGGATTACAAGCGTGCGCCACCATGCCCGGCTCCCTCTGCAGTTTAGTGAGACCCTGTTTCAAAATAAAGAATAAAATAAGGCTGGGAGTATAGCTCAGAGGTAGAATGCCCCTGGGTTACCCCCAGTACCGCAAAAAAAACAAACAAAAAATAATAAGAAAGAAAGTTGCTAAAGTGGGGAATCTATACTCTGAACCGAGGGACTCTAGTTCCCCCCCCCCCGCCCCCACCAGGCAGTCAGGTTTATACCCCCAGGGGGCAACTGGAGAATTTCTCCTTAAAAAAATGCTTACTAACCCTACCAAGGAAGCAGCTAGGTCCCCATCTGACTATCCTTCCTCGAAGCCCATGAAGTTAATACTTTTCCCACAGGGCTGTCTGTCAAGAGATTTCCTAGTAACCTGCTTTTAAATATGAATAGACAGCAGGGATCACCATATGTGTATAGAACATGTCTAACCTAAAAGACAGAGACCAAAACAAACAGGAAAAAACAAAAACAAACAAAAAACAGAAATAGAAGCAAATAGAAACTATACAGAAAACAAAAACTTACAAAATAAAAAGCAACTTAAAAATGATTTCCAGTGGAGACTATGTTGGACCCATGAAATAAAAATAAAATGCTGAGCTGGGCGTGGTGGCACAGGCTTGCAATCTCAGTACTTGGGAGGCTGAGACTGGAGGATTCAGGTTTGCGGCCAGCCTCAGCTACTCAGTGAGGACTTCCACAACTTAGTGAGACCCTGGTCAGATTACCCGAGGTATTTAAAGTATCAAAAAACTTTAGAGCTGAATTAGTGACAGATACTGAGAAAACCAGGTAAATTGTTTTTAAAAAATAGAAGCTATAGAGCCGGGCGTGGTGGCGCACACTTGTAATCCCAGCATTCGGGAGGCTGAGACCAGAGGATCCAGGTTCTCGGCCAGCCTCAGCTACCTAGTGAGGCACTCCGCAACTTAGTGAGACTCGGTTTCAAAATAAAGAATAAAAAATAGGGCTGAGGGTATAGCTCGGAGGTAGAATGCCCCTGAGTTCAATCCCCAGTACCGCAAAAAAAAAAAAAAAAAAAAAATAGAAGCTAAATTAACTCCATGGGAGGGGAAGTCATACAATTAAAAATATAATCAGAGCCCACTATTTAGCTCAACCATGAATAACATTTGTGAAATGACAAAGCTAGGATCTCCTGATCTAGAAGAGCTCGTTAAAATTTAAATATCTTTAAAATATTGGTACAGAGCCGGGCGTGGTGGCGCATGCCCTTAATCCCAGTACATGGGAGGCTGAGACAGGAGGATTGCAGGTTCACGGTCAGCGTCAGCAACCTAGTGAGACTCTCAGCAACTTAGGGAGATCCTGTTTCCAAGTAAAAAATAAAAAGGGCTGGGAGGTATAGACTGGAGGTAGAATGCCCCTGGATTCAATCCCCAGTACCACCAAAAAATAAATACAAATTAAAAATAAATAAAATGTTAGTAGCACCAGGGGTGATGGCCCAAGCCTGTAATCCCAGCAACTCAGGAGGCTGAGGCAGAAGGATCACAAATTAGAGGCCAGCCTGGGCAACTTAGACTCTGTCTCAAAATTTAAAAAATAATAAAAAGGAAAGCAGGGCGTGGTGGCACACGATTGTAAATCCCAGTACTTGGGAGGCTGAGACAGGAGGATCGCCAGTTTGAAGCCACCCTCAGCAACTTAGTGAGGCTCTCAGAAACTTAGTGGGACCCTGTTTCCAAATAAAATGTAATATAGGCCTGGGGGTGTAGCCCGGAGGTAGAAGGCCCCTGGGTTCCATCCCCAGTAACACACTCTTGCACACACACACACACACACACACACAAACACATACACACAAAGAAATAATAATATAGTAATAATAATAAAGGCAGGGGATGTACCTCAGTGGTATTGTGCTTGAGGCCCTGAGTTCACCCCCAAAACATAAAATAAAATGTTGACACAGTTGGCAGTCTGCACCTGTAGGTGCCTCCTCCATGGAGTTGATCACCTGCAAATTGACAAGACGTTTTTAAAGTTGCATCTTTGTTGAACATGCGCAGACTTTATTCCTTGTCATTATTCCCTACACAATACATGGGAGAACTATTTACATAGTATTTACATTGCATTGGGTATTATGAGTCTTCTGGAGTTGATTAACAGCATACCAGAGCCGGGCATGGTGGCGCACGCTTGTAATCCCAGCATTCGGGAGGTTGAGACCGGAAGATCCGGGTTCGAGGCCAGCCTCAGCTACCTAGTGAGGCCCTCCGCAATTTAGTGAGACTCGGTTTCAAAATAAAGAATAAAAAAATAGGGCTGGGGGTATAGCTCGGAGGTAGAACGCCCCTGAGTTCAGTCCCCAGTACCGAAAAAAAAAAAAAAAAAAAAAAAAAAAAAACAGCATACCAGAGGATGTGTGTAATTACACGCATATCCTGCACCACTCTATGTAAGGGACGGGAGCGTGCCCCGATCTTGTTATCTGCCTGGACCCCGGGAACCCCTCCCTTGTGGAAACAGGGCGACTGTATCTGGCTGATCATCACAATCGCTTCTTACTGCTGCTATTACAGATGACCATAAGCTTAGTGCCTTCAGACGGCACACGTTTACTATTTTATGGTTTTGTGCATCACAGTCTGACACCAGGGTGTGAGCCGGACCCCATTCCTCTCCCAGCGTCTAGCGGCTGCTCACATTCCGAGGCACGTGGACCTGGAGTCTTCAATGCCAGGTCTTCACACACCACACCTCGCGGCACGGTGCCCTGCATCCTGTTGCAGCTCCTTCCCTGGAAGGTCCCGCCTTCCTCCCTCCCACTTCCCCTTGAAGGACCCTATTGATTATACCCCTATATCCACCCCACCTGGGCCCTCCAGCCTCCTCTCCCTAACTGAAGGGGAGCTGATTAACAATCATGAAGTTACCTGAAGCCCTTACTCCCCATATATATATATATATATATATATATATATATATATATATATATATATATATATTTTTTTTTTTTTTTTTTTTTTTTTTTTTTTTTTTTTTTTTTTTTTTTTTTTTTTTTTGCGGTACTGGGGTGAAACCCAGGGAGGGGCATTCTACCTCTGAGCTACACCCCCAGGCCTATTTTTTATTCTTTATTTGGAAACAGGGTCTCACTAAGTTGTGGAGGCCCTCCCTAAGTATCTGAGGCTGGCCTCGAACCTATGATCTTCCAGTCTCAGCCTCCCAAGTACTGGGATTACAAGCGTTAGCCACCATACCGAGCCGACCAAGATTTTACAACGAGGCGAGGATGCGACCCCAACCCCGGGCCTGCCTGTGTCTCCTGCGCGGTTGCGCACAGCGCAGCGCACTTTCCCGCCGGGCTTCAGAGGCGGGGGCTCCACTGGGAGCCGGGAAGGGAAGCGCCCAGGCTTACCGGCCCCAGCACGGCCCACCCGCTCCTCCCCTGGCGGCGGCAGGAGGGGAGGGCTGGGAAGAGATGAAAGCGGATCCCAGACCTGCTTGAAGGTCACGGGCAGCCGGCGGGGGTCGGGCGGCGGCAGGGGGCGGGATGCTGGAAGCCGAGACTGCGGCCACTGGAGAAGTCCCGGGGAGGCCTCTGATTCTTAGCGTCTCCAGCAGTGTCACCAAGGAGACGGCTAGGGGGTGGTGGGCGCGGGGTTGGGAGGAGGGGCGCAGCCCCAGCGATGGAGGGGGGCGAGAGGGGGGCCTGACAAAGTCCCCAGGGGTGGCAGAGTGTGACGGAGTTCTTCCAGGAGGCCTAAGGAAGTGGACAGGCTGAGTGAACACACCCTCACTTGCACTCCCCCCTGACCCCTGAGCCTCCACACTACAGAGCGTTTCCAAGCCCCCCCCCCCCAAGACAATCCCCATTTTACAGACCCTGGAACTTCCTGAGAGCCCGACCTCCCAGTGCCTCCTCTTTGCCCCCCCTTCTCTTCCAGGGAGGGAAGGGGGACAGGAAACTGGAGAACAGGTGAGGGTCCTGGGCCAAGGTCACCACTGTCTCCAAGCCGCTCCGAGCCTCCTCCTGAGATGCCCTCCTCCGAGCTGGCTGGAGCCTTGGGGAGGAGCCGCCAGGCTTTGGGGGACCCCTGAGCTCCCCCACCCTGCTGCTCAGAGCCCGGGGTCAGGTCCCTGCCACTCCCTCCCCGCTCCCACCGAGGCCTCCCAGCACACTGGGGCGTCCCAGAGGCGGAGCCCCAACCCGGGGTGTTGAGGGAGGGACTCTCACAAGCTGGCTTCGCTGAACACATCCTGCCCGCTCCCCTCCCTCCCTCCCTCCCTCCTCTCTCTCCGTATCCTTCATTTAATGGTACCTCCACTGCTGCAGGGCACGCCGGGACTTGGCGAATATTAATTAAATTCACTTCTCTCCCCCCTGCTGTGGCGGAGACCACGGAAGAGTTTTCCCCCTCAGGGTGCCGGGAGCTGGCCCAGGCATTCAGAAGGCAGTAGGCTTTCCTGGATCCTGTGCGCACGGCCCCGAGGGAGGTGGGAGCCACCAGGGTCCCTCTTGGGGTCCCCGCCTCCCGCCCTCAGAGGCAGGCAGGAATGGCAGCTCCAACAACAGCTGTAAGTCTTCTGGATAATTCCAGATGATGGACCAGGTCCCCACCCCACCCCCGCCCCCACCCTCCAAAGCTGGCAGGTCCCTGCAAATGTGTTAAATGAGAACCAGGTATAAATTAAGTGACTGAGGCCCAAGGGCTGTGACATTGGTCAACTGTCCCTAAAGGGCCAGGTCGAAGGATTCACTCAGAGGTAGAGACGGGAGAAGGGAGACTGTCCAGAGGTCAGAGGGCAGGGGAAGGGAGGGGAGGGAGCTGCCCCCAGAGCTGAGCATGGCCACCTGGCTGAGGCCCAAGCTCTGCAGCAAGCAGGGCAGTCTGCGGCATGCGGGGCGTCTCTGAGCCCCCAGCTGCCCGCACCCCTCCCTGCTGGGGGAGGCGGAGGCTGGAGACCAGAGGGGCCTGAGGTCCTGGTCTGGGGCCGCAAGGCCGTGCCATCTGGCCTCCCCTGGGCCCAATCAGAGGCTTGGAGTGCGGAGATGCCAACTTATTACTCAGAAGACCTGAGCTGTTGACCCACAACTAATCACTAATGGCTGGCGTATTTTGCATATCATTTGCATTCTCCTGAGGGGCTCTGCAATCACTCCCTGGAGGCCCCGGTTCCTTTCAAGTCTCAGGGCTCCATTCCCATCCCTCTGTCCCCACAGTCCAGCCCCACGGGCCCCCATCTCCCAGCGATCAGACAGGACAGGGCTAAGCCCAGAACCCCATGTTGCTGGCTTAGGGGGGCAGCAGGGGCAGCTGGTAGCCCCTCAGAAAGGGGCGGCTGAGATCTGCAGGGGATTAATCCTCCCGCTAGTGGAGACCACTGGGCATTGAAAGAAAGTGGGGGAGGTCCTCTAGCAGCCTTGGAGCTGTCTCTGCGGTCCTCATTAAAGGCCCTCCGCCTGGCAATTAGCAGCCCCTCCTCCAAATGGCTGCTCCTTAAGGCCTGAGCAGGCCTGCTGCCCCACTGGCCTCTTCAGCTAGAAGGACGGGTCTCACAGGAGGAAACAAGGCCAGGGAAGACAGACGACCCCCAGCACTGGGGAGAGGCCCTTCTCCAAGGGCCTCAGGGTGCAAGCATGCCACTGGCCTCATTAGGACACCCTCAGGCCGGGGACCAAATGTGGGGACCCCTGGGGATTCTCCATCAACCAGGAGCTGGAGGTGCACTGGGCCAGACCCCGTACACTCTCAGGAAAAAGCTCTTGGATGCTTGCTGCAAGTCGATTTAAGACAAAGGAGGCCTTTCCGGGGCAGCTGGGCAGTGGCTGCTGAGCCCTCCAGGTATGCCCAGCTATTCCACAAACAGGAGCTCCCTCCCGCCAGACCCTCTGCCTGCCGGAGCAAAAAGGCACGAGGGGAGAGAGAGGTGTTTTACTCTCAGATCCATCAGCATGATGACTGAAGCCGGGTGTGGTGGCGCAGGCTTGTAATCCCAGTACGTGAGAGGCTGAGACCGGAGGATCCGGGTTTGAAGCCAGCCTCAGCTACCTAGTGAGGCACTCCGCAACTGAGTGAGACCCTGTTTCAAAATGAAGAATAAGCCAGGCGTGGTGGCACATACTTGTAATCCCAGGACTTGGGAGGCTGAGACAGGAGGATCCGGGTTCTCAGCCACCTCAGCTACTTAGTGAGGCCTTCCACAACTTAGTGAGACCCTGTTTCAAAATAAGGAATAAAAAATAGGGCTGGGGGTGTAGTTCAGAGGTAGACTGCCTGTGGGTTCAATCCTCAGTACTGCAAAAAAAAAAAAAAAAAAAAAAAGATTGATTGGGGGCAAATCTTCTAGATTATTCCAGGGCTCAGTTTCCCCATCTGTTAAGTGAAGATCATACCTTGAGCCGGAAAGGCTCAGAGATGACAGTACAATTTTTTTTTTTTTTTTTTTTTTTTTGTGGTACTGGGGATGGAACCCAGGGGCATTCTGCCTCCCAGCTACACCCCCAGCCCTATTTTTTACTCTTTATTTTGAAACATGGTCTCACTAAGTAGCTGAGGCTGGCTGCAAACCTGTGATCCTCCTGTCTCAGTCTCCAAGTTCTGGGATTACAAGCATACGCCACCATGCCGGGCTTGGCTGTGCCTTTTTATATTACTTTGTGATAGTACTGGGGACTGAACCCAGAGCCTTGCAGGTGCTAGGCGAGCACTCTACCACAGAGCTACATCCCAGATCATTTTTTGTGGTTTTTTTTTTTTTTTTTTTTTTTTTTTGCGGAACTGGGGATTGAATTCAGGGTCATTCTACCTCCGAGCTACACCCCCAGCCCTATTTTTTACTCTTTATTTTGAAACCGAGTCTCACTAAGTTGAGGAGTGCCTCACTAGGTAGCTGAGACTGACTGCGAACCCGGATCCTCCTGTCTCAGCTTCCCGAATGCTGGGATTACAAGCGTGCGCCACCACGCCCAGCTCTCATTTTTTGTTTTCTTTTGAACAGGGTCTCTGTGCTGCTCTGGGACTCCCAGGCCTCGCGCCTCAACCTCTGGAGAAGCTGGGGTTGCCGCACGACCCCTGTGCCCGGCGTGCCGGTTGCTATTGACATGGCTGTCTGACCTCAGAGTGCCAGGCTGGAAATTATATACGGATATCTCCTTTCCCAGCTCCCCACAGATCATGGACTAGAGGCAATGGCGTTTATCAAGCACTTACTGTGTGCCGGCCGGCCGGGCACTGGGGGGGGTCTTGCATCCCGTTATTTCATCTGGTCCTTTTGTTTACTCGACATAACAGTTAACCTCTCTCTTTCCCTGTTTTTTGTTTTTGTTTTGCACTAGCGATTGAACCGGGGCATACTATTTCTGAGTTCCACTCCCAGTCTGCGTGTGTATCTGTGTGTGTGTGTGTGTGTGTGTGTGTGTGTGTGTGTGTGTGCGCGCGCGCATTCGTTGGAAGGGAATACTGGAGATGAACCCAGGGGCATTCTACTTTCGAGCTATATCTCCAGCCCTTTTTAATTTTTATTTGGAAACAGAGTCTAAGTTGCTAAAGGCCTTGCTAAGTTGCGGAGGCTGGCTACAAACCTGCAGTCCTCTTGTGTTAGCCTCCCAAATACAGGCATGGTAGCAGGCATGTGCCACTGCACCAGGCTTATATTTTGTTTTTGGTGGGGGTTTTTTGTTTTTGTTTTTGCGGTACTGGGGATTGAACCCACGGGCATTCTACCTCCGAGGTACACCCCCAGTCCTATTGTTTATTCTTTATTTTGAAACAGAGTCTCACTAAGTTGCGGAGAACCTCACTAAGTAGCTGAGGCTGGCTGTGAACCTGAGATGCTCCTGTCTCAGCCTCCCAAGTAGTAGGATTACAAGCGTGCCCCATCACGCCCGGTTTTGTTTTGTTTTTATTTTTGTTTGGCGGTACTGGGGATAGAGCCCGGGGGGGGGGGCAGTTACCTCCATGCTATACACACAGGCTTATTTTTTTAAATTTTGAAACAGTGTCTCACTAAGTTGTGGAGAGCCTCACAAAGTAGCTGAGGCTGGCCAGGAACTTTCAATCTTCCTGTCTTAACCTCCCAAGTACGGAGATTAGAAGCGTGTGCTACCACGCCCACCTCTCCTCCTGTCTTAGCCTCTGAAGTGCTGGGATTGCAAACATGCACCACCTTGCCCAGCTCCTTCTTCCCATTTTAGAAATGAGGAAATTGGCCTGGCATGGTGGCGCACGCTTGTAATCCCAGCATTCGGGAGGCTGAGACCAGAGGATTCGGGTTCGCGGCCAGCCTCAGCTACCTAGTGAGGCACTCCGCAACTTGGTGAGACCCGGTTTCAAAATAAAGATTAAAAAAAATAGGGCGGGGGTATAGCTCGGAGGTAGAATGCCCCTGAGTTCAATCCCCAGTACCGCAAAAAAAAAAAAAAAAAAAAAAAAAGAATAAAAACAGGACTGGGAGGGGTGTAGCTCGGAAGTAGAATCCCCCCGAGTTTAATCCCCAGTACTGAAAAAAAAAAAGGAGGAAGTTGGGGCTCAGGAACCTTGCCCGAGTTCACACCACCCTTAGTGCAGAGAGCATAACAGTTAAAAGAATGTTCACCTAACTTTAGTCACAATTGTCAAAAACTGAAAACAAGCCAGCTATCTATCAACAGGAGAACGGTTAAATGAATTGTGGTATATTCATGTAACGGAGTGCTCCAATGCAATGAAAAATAATGAGTTACTGCCACAAACAGCCGCACAGGTAACAAAAGGAGCCAGAGAGCAAAGTGTGTGCGCCGCACCGCTCTATTTATGTGATGTTTGCTAACAAGTAAAACTGGCCTGTGAAGCCGGGCACCGTGGCGCACACCTGTAATCCCAGTACTCAGGAGGCTGAGGCAGGAGGATCAAAGGGTAGAGAACAGAACAGCCTCAGTAACTTAGCAAGACCCTGTTTCAACATAAAAAATAAAATCAGGCTGGGGGTGTAGCTCAGAGGTAGAATGCCCCTGGGTTCAATCCCCAGTAGGAGAGAAAGAGAGAGAGAGAGAGAGAAAAGGAAGGAAGGGAGGTCAGTCACGTGGAGTGAGTCACTTCGCAGTACCAGGGCAGACTGGGCACAAGTAGGATGGGGCATGAAGGCTTTTCTACCTTTAAGGGTTAGTGGCTACAGGTGTGTGTACATGTGTAAAAACTTGAACTGTAGCCTTAAGATTTTCTGCTGGGCGTGGTGGTGGCTGTCTGTAATCCCAGTACTTGGGAGGCTGAGACAGGAGGATCGAAGGTTCTCGGCCAGCCTCAGCTACTTAGTGAGGCCCTCCACAACTTAATAAGACCCTGTTTAAAAAATAAAGAATTAAAAAAATAGGGCCAGGGGTGTAGCTCGGAGGTAGAATGCCCCTGGGTTCAATCCACAGTACCGCAAAAACAAAACAAAACAAAAGGCCAAGCTGGGCGTGGTGGTGCATCCCAGTATTTGGGAGGCTGAGACTGGAGGATCCAGGTTCAGAGGCCAGCCTCAGCTACTTAGCGAGGCCCTCCGCAACTTAGACCTTGTTTCAAAAGAAAGAATTAAAAAAAATAGAGCTGGGGGTGTAGCTCAGAGGTAGAATGCCCCTGGGTTCAATCCCCAGTTGTAATCCCAGTACTTGGGAGGCTGAGACCCGGAGGATCCAGGTTCCCGGCCAGTCTCAGCTACTTAGTGAGGCCCTGTTTCAAATAAAGAATAAAAAAAATAGGGCTGGGGGGTGTAGCTCGGAGGTAGAATGCCCCTGGGTTCCACCCCCAGTACTGGGGAGGGGGGAAGAAAAAAAATAGATAAATGAATAGGGTGGGAGAGGGGCAGGGCTGGGGCTAGGACTGGTGGGAGGGCGCATCCCCTCCCCGCCTCCCGTGCGCCTGCTTTGGGCGGGGCAAGTTTAAGGAGACCGTCATTCCTCGGAGGAGAAGCAGGTGAGGGGCGGGCAGGCGCCCGGGGGCTGCGGAGATGGACTCGCGTCTGTGCATTTTGATGGGTCATGAAGAGAGCTTGCCCTGAGAGCTCAATGATATGCCAGCGCATGTCCCAGCTGGGGCGCGCGGGGAAAGCGTGGTCCCCGCAGATCTGCGCCGAGGCCGGTGCGGCAGACCCCGTCGCCTGCAGGGGCCCAGCCCGCGGCATCGGCGCGCCCACACCCCGGGTCCCGCGGGGCTGTCCTGCACGCCGCCCTCGGCCGCCGCCGCCTCCTCCAGCCAGCCAGCTGTCCTTCCTGTCTCCGTTTCTGATCCTCCGGGCCCCTCCCTGGCTCTCCCCTCGCCGTCTCCCCCGCCCCTTCCCTGGGCCTGCGCTTCCTCTCTAGCCCAATATAAATAATAGAAATTAATTTGTCAGCCAGCACACGAGGCCCAGCCGGCGCAGCAGCAAGCTGAGGAGGAAAGCTGGTTGAAATAATTATTCTTGACTTAAGAAACCGTTCTTCTTATTCCTGAAGGCTAATGGAGTGAGAGCAGGTCCTGGCCAGACAGCACTGAGGCAGCGGGGCTGGGGAGGCCAAGGACTTCTTCTGGTCCTGGAGTGAACAGGCGGCACCCCCCCACACACACACACACACATACACACCCATCCACCCACCTCCTTTGTGTGTGGGGTTTTTTTTTTGCTACTGGGGATGGAACCCAGGGGCATTCTACCTGTGAGCTACCCCCCGCCCCCCCCCCCAGTCCTATTTTATTTTTTATTTGGAAACAAAACCTTGCTAAGTTGCCAAGAGGCTATCCTTGAGCCTGCCATCCTCCTGTCTCAGCCTCCCAAGTACTGGGATTACAGGCAAGCACCAATGAGCTTCAGCTCACCAATCTCCATTTAAAAGGCAAATGAGCCGGGCATGGGTGGTGCAGGCTTGTAATCTCAGTACTTGGGAAGCTGAGACAAGAGGATCCCAGATTTGAGGCCAGCCTCAGCTACTTAGCGAAGCCCTCGGCAAATTAGTGAGACCCTGTTTCCAAATAAAGAATAAAACTAGGGCTAAGGGGTGTAGCTCAGAGGTAGAATGCCCCTGGAGGGAGGGGCCGCCATTCCCCAAATCGAGAGAAAGCCAACTTTACCCAGGTTCTACGGCAGGCTGGCCACCTAAGGGCACCAGCGAATCCTCACAACCACCTGGCAACAGTCTGCCACAGATTCTGACACCACCCACCAGAAAACTGACCGCAGGAGCAACTTGTCCAAGGCAGAAGGAAAGAATCAGGCCCGCGTGGTGGCCGCACACCTGTAATCCCAGTACTTGGGAGGCTGAGACAGGAGGATCAAAGGTTGGAGGCCAGCCTCTGCAATTTATTGCAAAGCCCTCAGCCACTTAGCGAGACTTTGTTTCAAAATAAAAAATAAAACTGGAGCCGGGTGTGGTGGCTCAGGCTTGTAATCCCAGCATTTGGGAGGCTGAGACCGGAGGATCCGGGTTCACAGCCAGCCTCAGCTACCTAGTGAGACCCTCCACAACTTAGTGAGACCCTGTTTCAAAATAAAGAATAAAAAATAGGACTGGGGGTGTAGCTCGGAGGTAGAATGCCCTGGGTTCCATCCCCAGTACCACAAAAAAGTAAATAAATAAATAAAAAACTGGGCTAGGGGTGTAGCTCAGAGGTAGAATGCCCTTGGGTTCAATTCCCAGTACCACGATTTTTTTTTTATAAAAAAGAGGGGGGCCGGGCGTGGTGGCGCACGCTTGTAATACCAGCATTTGGGAGGCTGAGACTGGAGGATCTGGGTTCGTGGTCAGCCTCAGCTACCTAGTGAGGCATCCCCCAACTTAGTGAGACCCTGTTTCAAAATAAAGAATAAAAAATAGGGCTAGGGATGTAGCTTGGAGGTAGAATGCCCCTGAGTTCAATCCCCAGTACCCCCCAAAAATAAATAAATAAAATAAAATAAAAAAGAGGGGGATCTCCAGTGACTAATTCCCTCCCCCCAGGAAGAGGGCAGAGGGTGAGGCATGTTGGGGCTGATGTGAGTGTGTCCATCAGTCCTGACAGGAAACATGGATCGCCTTCAAGGCTTAATTGAAGTGGTCTAGACGCAGAGGCTGCCTGCAGAGGTGTGGGCAGCCTCAACGGACCTGGCGAGGTGACAGTGTGTCCAGGGCTGGGGAAGGGGGGGATGCTCTTGCCCGAGCCCAGCTGAGCCGGAGCTGGGGGAGCTGCAGCTGGAGCCTCGGAGGGAGACTCAGCCACTGCCTGTCTCAGCCTGGCAGAGAGCGAGGCCTGGGGGTGTAGCTCAGTGGTGAAGCACCCCTGGGTTCAATCCCCAGTGGTGCAAAATAAACAAACAGGTGGCCCGGGAGCCTGGAGTGTGCAATGTATGGGCGTGCTTGGAGCAACTTGCTACTGCCACCCAATCCTCCTGGGATGTCCAGCTGCCAGTCACCCTCGAGAAGACAGGAGCCCACGTGTGTCAGGCGCCACTTCAGGCCCAGAGAGGCACCAGAGGATCCTTGCAGAGCCCAAGGTGGGTGGGTCTCCCCCAGGTGAGCAGGGCCTGGGGGGGAAGGCTGGATGTGGGTGGAGCTCGGAGGGAGCCCTCTGTGTCCTGCAGCTTCTCTGCTTCCACCCAGAGCAGAACTGGGAAGAAATTCTAGGTTGCCGAGGCTGGCCTTGAACCCACAATCCTCCTGTCTCAGCCTCCCAAGTACGGAGATTACAAGCATGCACCACCACACCCAGCAATTGTTACATATGTATACACTGTGCCACCACCACGCAGATGAATATGCAAAATATCCCCGTTTCCAAAACCTTGAAATATATATATCCTCCTCGCCAGTGACACCCTCCCCAGGCAGCCACAAGGACGCTTTCTATCACCCCAAATGAACATGGCCTCCTCTGAACTTCATGTAAGTGCAATCACCCAGTAGGGGATTTTGTCTTACCCAATTCATCCATGTAGCTGCATGTGGTTATAGGAATTCTTTTTCATTGTGGAATAGTATTTCTTTGGAGAGATATAAATATGTATCTGTTCATGTCACTATTCAACTTCCTGTTGGTAGACGTTTGTACTGTTTGCAGTTCTTGGCCATTATTATCAAAGCTGCTATGAACATCTTTGTATCTTTTTTTTTTTTTTCAATTAATCCATTAACGGTATTTTGAGATACGTACTTGACTTTTAAACCAAACAAACCTGGGCCACTTCCCCCCCCACTGGGCGGTGCCTTGCTGGGATGAGATCGCTCCGTCTGGCGGATCTGTCTGAGGGAGAAGAGGGCAGACCTCACGTCCCTGGACAGACCCCACAGGCCTCCAACCTCGGCCTTGGGGCTTCGTGCTGCAGCCGAAATCCTGACCAAGGTCTGAACCATGAAGTCAGGGGCATGGAAAGCTGGGCGTGGTGGCGCACACTTGTAATTCCAGGATTTGGGAGGCTGAGACAGGAGGATGGTGGGCTCAAGGCCAAGCAGATCACAGCAACTTATTGAGACTTTGTTAAATAAAAAATAAAACAAATAGGGCTGAGGGGTGTAGCTCAGAGGTGGAATGTCCCTGGGTTCAATTCCCAGTACCACAAAAAAACAAATAAAAGACTGCCTGGCTCTGTGGAGCTTGGGTTTTATGTGTGGCACAGATTCTGTTTTACAGATGAACCACCTGGGTTCAGATCATGGCTCTGTGGTCGGTCCTGGGCAAGTTCAAGTTCCCCGAGCCTTCCAAGTGCGTCTCCTCACCTAGAAAACTGGGAATAATAATGTTTACCTGCTGCAGTTGTCAGGGGAATTGCATAACAGACGTAAATCACCTGGCACTGGCGCTTGGCGTCTATAACAATGTTGGTTTTTCCTTGTTTGTTTTCTGCTCAAGGTCACACGGCAAGCAAGCAGAAACCCTGGAAACAGCTCTTGAAGGGAAGGGGACGGAGGTAAAAAGAACATCTCCCCACACCAGATCAGGAAATGTTAACAATGATGTTTTTGTACCCGTGTATTCCCGGGATTTGGCATAATACCTCGCATACAGCTGGCACTCCATAAATGTGCATTAAATAACTGAGTGGAGGAGTGAACAGTTAAGTCCAGAGATTTGCACCAAAATTGCTGGTAAGCCTTGTTTTAGACTGTTTGCCAAGCGGGATTCACTGGGATAGAGAAACCGCAGCTGGGTGACCGGGACGAGCTCCGACCGGAGTCAGAAGGTGCCCGGGCCGCAGGGGCAGGGGCTGCAGGGAAGAGAGGAGACCTTGGGGCAGGTGCCCAAGGGAGGGGAGGGGCAACGAATGGAATTTTCACCAGGCTATACCAACGGGGCTTGGCGTGGCTTCAGCCAGGGGACCCAGGGCCGCACAAGCCACCCCCACCTCCATCCCCCTGTCCCTCCCGAAGTCCAGGAGCTGAGTAAGCAAGTTGGCCAAGCACGTGCCGCCGCAGCGCGGAGTGCCCGGGCCCCTCCGGGATTCCGATCCGCATCCCAGGGGCGGGGACTGCCCTCCAGCTCCCTCCTCCTTGGGGATGACTCACCGCCGAGGGCTCGGAGCGTCTGTGCGCCGCGGGTCCTGGCAGCGCTGGTCACCTGAGTGTTCCCAGAATGACCACAGGGGGGCGAGGGGGAGCCAGGCCCGTCGTCCAGGCCATCTGCGCTGGGAGAGCACTGGTTCGGGAGTCAGGAGGCCTGGGCGGTATCCTCCCTGAGTCTCCTACATCCTGGACGCCTCTGTGCCTTCCCTAGCTCCAAAATGGACAGGCTGGTGCCTCTCCTGACTCAAACCCGGGCGTCAGATTCCTCCTTTGTGTGTGTGTGTTTTGTTTTTGTTTTTGTTTTTGTTTTTTGCGGTACTGGGGATTGAACTCAGGGGCATTCTACCTCTGAGCTATACCACCAGCCCTATTTTTTATTCTTTATTTTGAAACTGGGTCTCGCTAAGTTGCAGAGTGCCTCACTAGGTAGCTGAGGCTGGCCACGAACCCGGATTCTCCGGTCTCAGCCTCCCAAATGCTGGGATTACAAGCGTGCGCCACCACGCCCGGCTTGTGTTTTTTTGTTTTGTTTTGTTTCTGTTTTTGTTTTTGGTACTGGGGATTGAACTCAGGGGCTACCTCCGAGCTACACCCCCAGCCCTATTTTTTATTCTTTATTTTGAAACAGGGTCTCACTAAGTTGCGGAGGGCCTCACTAAGTAGCTGAAGCTGGCTGCGAACCTGCGATGCTCCTGTCTCAGCCTCCCAAGTAATGGGATCGCAGGTGTGCGCCCTGCTTCCTCCTTTGTGTTTGTGACTCCATCTCCCTAAGGCAGGGCAATCTTCCTGGTCAAGCTATATGGTTAATCATACTCCTGTTTTGTTCCCCAGAAAGACTTGGGGTGGCTACTTTCCTTGAGATTGTGTGTTCTAAATCCAGCCAGGGTGGGAACAGGGGAGGAAAAGTCACCGTGGTGCAGTCAGGGCGCGCCTGCTCTGCAAGACTGGGCTCTGCTTCCACCCTCTCTCTCAATCCTCCAAGAGACTTGAGTGCAGGGGCGTCTTTTCTATTCATTTGCCCTTGCTCTGAGGTAAAGTGTCCTGGTCGGAATCGCACGGGCACTGTGTGGCCAGATCACAACCCCATACCCCGCATCGATAACCTCTACTCCCACCTCCAAACAGTCCTTTGCCCATTACAGAGATGAGGCCAGAGCTGAGGCTGCAGTGTCCCCGCTCCTGCAGACGGCAGCTGATGGGGGAACTCCGGAGCCCGTGAGCAGGGGATGCACTGGGCAGGAGATTGACCAAATGGTGTTACGAGCGCACACGAATGTGTAACAGTGAACTGCACGAATCTGTATAACGGTAAAGCACCCATAACAAGGGTCGTTAAGCCGGGCGTGGTGGCACACGCTTGTAATCCCAGCATTTGGGAGGCTGAGACCGGAGGATCCGGGTTCGCGGCCAGCCTCAGCTACCTAGTGAGGCACTTCGCAACTTAGTGAGACCCTGTTTCAAAATAAAGAATAAAAAATAGGGCTCAGAGGCCGGGCGTGGTGGTGCACGCTTGTAATCCCAGCATTCGGGAGGCTGAGACCGGAGGATCCGGGTTCGAGACCAGCCTCAGCTACCTAGTGAGGCACTCCGCAACTTAGTGAGACTCGGTTTCAAAATAAAGAATAAAAAATAGGGCTGGGGGTGTAGCTCTGAGGTAGAATGCCCCTGAGTTCAATCCCCAGTACCGCAAA
>PVLC010035054.1:0-16550 GCA_004027655.1 Graphiurus murinus | reverse complement strand
AAAAAAAACCTATGATCTGGGCAGGGTGGTACACGCTTGTAATCCCAGTGCTTGGGAGGCTGAGACAGGAGGATCACAGGTTCATGGCCAGCCTCAGCTACTTGGTGGGGCTTTCCACAACTTAGTGAGACCCTGTTTCAAAATAAAGAATTTTAAAAAATAGGACTGGGGATATAACTCAGAGGTAGAATGCCCCTGAGTTCAATCCCCAGTACTGCAAAAATAAGTAAGTAAATAAATAAATAAATAGTTAAAAAAAAAAAAAAAAAACAAGACTTGAGGGTGTAGCTTGGAGGTAAAATGCCCCTGGGTTCAATCTCCAGTACCGCAAAAAAAAAAAAAAAATCTCTTAGCCAGGTGTGATCTCGCATGCTTGTAATCCTAGTACTTAGGAAGCTGAGACAGGAAGATCACAGATTCTAGGACAGCCTCAGCAAGTAGTAAGACTTTCATCAACCTAGTGAGACCTTGTTTCAAAATAAAAACAGGGCTGGGGATGTAACTCAGAGTAGAATGTCCCCCAGGTTCAATACCTAGTACCACACACACACACACAAAAAAAAAATCTCTTTTCCTTTTAGAACTGAAGCTAGTTTAGCCTCACGCAGAGAACAAAAAAGAGAACAGTATCGTCAGGTAAAGGCACACGTTCAGAAGGAAGATGGTCGAGTACAAGCTTTTGGCTGGAGTCTGCCTCAGAAGTACAAACAGGTAATTTATGAAATGTGAGTGTGTCTAGCAGGAAATGCGTAGGAAGGTGCTTGGGCATAAAGAATCTGAAATGCATATCCCAAACTTGCTCATTTCATGCTGATTAGTCTTGGCACATATGTGGAGACCTATTTAGGGTAGTGGCTTTCAGTCTGCTCTCTAGTGCACCTTTGAGTCTATGCAAAGAGGAGGGGTCAACAGTGGGTTCTAGAGTATGTGGAAATTGATGTATCCTGTTCCACCTTAAGTAGAATAGCTCTATTTTAATATTTGAAGGTGTGTGTGTGGGGGGGGGGTACTGGGAATTGAACCCAGAGGCATTCTACCTCTGAGCTACACTCCTAGCCCTATTTTTTTATTTGGAAAATGGATCTCGCTACGAGATTGAGGCTGGCCTCGAACCTGCACTCTTCCTGTCTCAGGCTTCTAAGAACTGGATTACAGGCATGTGCCACCATGCTCAACTTGAAATGTTATTTTTAAAAGAACAGTATTGTTGGGTGTGGTGACACATGCATGTAATCTCAGTATTTGGGAGACTGAGACAGGAGCTTCAGTTTCCAGGCCAGCCTTAGCAACTAGCGAGAGATCCTGTTACAAAATAAAAATATAAAGTAGAGCTGGGGGTCTAGCTCAGAGGGCAGATCTCCCCTACATTCAGTCCCTAGTCCCATTTAAAAAAAGAAGAAGAAAAAAAAACCTAATATTTGTTGTTTTTTTTTTCTTTTTTCTTTTCTTTTCTTTTTTTTTTTTCAGTACTGGGGATTGAACTCAGGGGCATTCTACCTCCGAGCTATACCCCTAGCCCTATTTCTTTATTCTTTATTTTGAAACAGGGTCTCACTAAGTTGCGGAGGGCCTCACTAGGTAGCTGAGGCTGGCCGCGAACCCGGATCCTCCGTCTCAGCCTCCCAAATGCTGGGATTACAAGCGTGCGCCACCACGCCCGGCTTTATTTGTTGTTTTAAAGTTATGAAAAGCCATTGACATGGAGCCTTTCAAACTGTTCACTAAAGCCTGGTTCAGGTTTTCAGGAACTTTACCCGTCTGTTTCATATTCCATATCCCTACAAGACTCAGCACATTTGTGTAAGGACGTGAGTACATGTGTGCACGTGTGTGTGAATGAGTGTCTTTCTTCCTATACCCATCTCTCTCTCTTTCTCTCTCTCTTTTTTTAACAAACCCTTGTGTCGAGGGCTGACTTTCGATAGATCACAGCGAGGGAGCTGCTCTGCTACATACGAAACCCCGACCCAGAAGCAGGTTGTTTAGGAATGGTTTAGCGCCAGGTTCCCCTCGAAAGTGCGCTGCCTGACGGGCGAGAGGGCGGCCCCCTTTCCAGCCACACCCAGTTTGCCCGGATAAGGGTTCTCCGCACCTGACCCACCCTGTCCACGGCGCGCGGAACGCGGGGCTTTTTTTTTTTTTTTTTTCCCCAGTACTGGGTACTGGGGATTGAACCCAGGGGCATTCCACCTCCGAGCTGCACCTCAAGCCCTATTTTTATTCTTTATTCTGAAACAGAGTCTCACAAGTTGCGGAGGGCCTCACTAAGTAGCTGAGGCTGGCCACAAACCCAGATCCTCCGTTCTCAGCCTCCCAAGTACTAGATTGCAAGTGTGTACCACCATGCCCAGCTTAAATGCCTTTCTTCTGATTTCCCCTAGTACCTGTTTATTTTCTCTAAATGCTACTTGATTTTCTGCTTATTTTTCAAATAAGTAACAAAATCAACCTGGACTTGATTTCAAGGACCAAATACATAATAGTAGTGTTTGCTCATGTCTCAGCATTTCTATAAGAAGTTCACTTTTGATGAGGCTTGCCATTTTCTGTTTTTTCCTTGCCCCATTATTAGGTAACCAATGGTCAAGGGGAAAATAAAATGAAAAATTTACCTGTGCCCGTCTATCTCAGACCTCTAGATGAAAAAGATGCATCCATGAAGGTAAGCTAATTGTGAAGTTGAAGGAGATATTCCCCAACCTCTGGGCAGATTTTTTTTTAATTCTAAAACCAAAAAGCTGCTGGACCTTGTGGTGCACACTTGTAATCCCAGCATTTGGGAGGCTGAGACTGGAGGATCCAGGTTCACAGCCAGCCTCAGCTACCTAGTGAGACCCTCTGCAACTTAGTGAGACCCTGTTTCAAAATAAAGAATAAAAAATAGGGCTGGGGCTGTAGCTTGAAGGTAGAATGCCCCCACGTTCCATCCCCAGTACCGCAAAAATAAATAAATAAAACTAAAAAGTTAAACACCAGTGTATATGTGAGATTCTTTTTCATTTTATAGTTTGAGGATAGTAAAGACCTATATTTACCATCCTTAGTTATTTTAAGAAAAGGTAAAATTTTGTAAACATTTTTAGAAAGAAGATAATATAACAATGCCTTTTGTTTTGTTTGTACCCGAGAAGCTGTGGTGTGCTGTTGGAGTCAATTTATCTGGTGGGAAGACCAGAGACGGTGGTTCTGTTGTTGGAGCAAGTGTATTTTACAAGGATGTTGCTGGTTTGGATACTGAAGGCAGTAAACAACGAAGTGCATCTCAGAGTAGTTTAGATAAGTTAGATCAGGAACTTAAGGTAAGTATGTGCACTAACATGGTTTATGAGAGTATTAGTTCAGTTCTTTGGTCCAAAATTTACTTCTGTATCTAAGTTCTTGTTGGGATTAATATACCTTTGCTTACTCTCCCCTGCTGTTCTTTTAAAATCAATTTTATTAAGATATTATTTACATACAATCAAGTATACACATGAAATGACTACAGTTAAGAGTATTGCCAAGCCGGGCATGGTGGCGCACACTTGTAATCCCAGCATTTGGGAGGCTGAGACCGGAGGATCAGCTACCTAGTGAGATACTCCGCAACTTAGTGAGACCTGGTTTCAAAATAAAGAATAAAAAATAGGACTGGGGGTATAGCTTGGAGGTAGAATGCCCCTGAGTTCAATCCCCAGTACTGCAAAAAAAAAAAAAAAAAGTATTGCCAAATGTATATACCTATGTAACCACTGCTGCCACAGTCAAGATATAGATCATTTTAATTAGCGATCTGATTCTACTACTAGTTTTTGGTCTAGTAATTATACTAACAAGTGATTGCATTTTTACTTTTCCAGTTTATCTGGAAATAAATTTGAAATAGTATTACCTTTTACTGTAATAGCACACAACCTTACGGATATTTGTATACACATGGTTTTAAACATTTGTTTTCCTAACTTTGCCTACTCAGGAACAGCAGAAGGAGTTAAAAAATCATGAAGAATTATCCAGTCAAGTCTGGATCTGTACCAGTACTCACTCAGCTACAAAAGTTATCATCATTGATGCTATTCAACCAGGCAACATCCTTGATAGTTTCACTGTTTGCAACTCTCATGTTCTGTGCATTGCAAGTGTCCCAGGTGAGAATGAGTCATGTACCTCTCAATCCCTTACTTCTCTTTCCACTATCCAGTCTTTTTTCCAGGCAGGATCAGATTTTGCTGCTAGAGATGTATTGATATGCCTTGCTCTCATGGAGCTTATGTTCTAGTTAGGGAAGATAAAAAGTGAGCTGGAAACTATTGAATAAACAAGATATTTTTAGATAGCCCAGCATGGTGGCACACGCCTGTAATCCCAGTACTGAATGCCCCCAGGTTTAGTCCCCAGTACCAAACAACAACAAATTATGTATTTTTGGATTTTGAAAAATACTGTGAAGGAAATAAACCATTGGTAATATGAGGATAATTGGGAGGCAAGGACAAGGGACTGTTTCAATTGATTAATAAAGGAAGGTCTTCTAATGTTTTTGATTAAATATATGATGTTAAAACATTAGGTTAGCCGGGCATGGTGGCACACAGTTGTAATCCCAGTACTTAGGAGGCTGAGACAGGAAGATCGCAGGTTCAAGGACAGCCTCGGCAAGTAGTGAGACTCTCATCAACTTAGACCTTATTTTATTTATTTATTTATTTATTTATTTATTTATTTATTTATTTATTTATTTATTTTTTTGCGGTACTAGGGATTGAACTCAGAGGCATTCTACCTCTGAGCTATACCCCCAGCCCTATTTTTTTTATTCTTTATTTTGAAACCAAGTCTCACTAAGTTGTGGAGTGCCTCACTAAGTAGCTGAGGCTGGCCGCGAACCCGGATCCTCCGGTCTCAGCCTCCCGAATGCTGGGATTACACCACGCCCGGCTTAGACCTTATTTTAAAATAATAAAAACATTAGTTCCAGACATGGTGGCTCACACTTGTTATCCCAGTACTTGGGAGACTGAGATAGGAGGATCACAGATTTGCAGCCAGCCTCAGCTACTTAGGCCTTCCACAACTTAGCAAGACTCTGTTTCTAAATAAAGAATAAAAAATTTGGCTGAGAGCCAGGCACACTTGTAATCCCAGTACTCGGGAGGCTGAGACTGGAGGATACAGGTTCATGGCCAGCCTCAGCTACTTAGTGATGCCATCCACAACTTAGTGAGACCCTGGTTCAAAATAAAGAATAAAACAGGGCTAAGCTGGGCATGGTGGCTCATGCTTGTAATCCCAGCATTTGGGAGGCTGAGACCAGAGGATCCGGGTTCGCAGCCAGCCTCAGCTACTTAGTGAGGCTCTCCGCAACTTAGTGAGACCCTGTTTCAAAATAAAGAATAAAAAATAGGACTGGAGGTATAGCTCAGAGGTAGGGTGCCCCTGGGTTTCATCCTCAGTACCTAAAAAAAAAAAAACAAGGCTGGAGGTATAGCTCGGTGGTAGAATGCCTTGAGTTCAATCTCGAGTACTGCAAAAAAAAAAAAAAAAAAATTGGCTGGGGGTGTAGCTCGGAGGTAGAATGCCCCTCGGTTCAATCCCCGGTACCTAAAAAATAAATATAAAAACAGTAGTTTAAAAATTAAAGAGGTCTGTGATATCGTCATATAATGGAATATTATTCAGCCATAAAATGGAATGAAATTTTTTTGTGTGTGTGGAACTAGAGATTGAACCCAGGGGCATTCTACCTCTGAGCTACACCCCCAGCCCTATTATTTTGAAACGGGGTCTCACTAAATTGCCGAGGGCCTCACAAGTTGCTGAGGCTGGCTGCGAACTTTCGATCCTCCTGTCTCAGCCTCCCAAGTACAGAGATTACAAGCATGCACCACCATGCTTGGTTATTTTTATGATGTGTGTGTGTGGTCAGAATGCTATTTAATATACTATCTGTGCTGTTAACAAACTCTTAAGTGTACAGTAATTTTTGTTGACTGTGAGTAGAAGTTCTGACAGATGCTATAACATGGATGAACCTTGTCTTGTACACATTCTCTTTTTGTTTGTGTGGCACTGAGGATTGAACCCAGGGGCATTCTCCCTCCCAGGTACATCCCCATCCCTATTTTACTTTTATTTTGAAACACAGTCTTGCTAGGTTAATAAGATTCTTACTATTTTCTGAGGCTGTCCTTGAACTACCATCCTCCCATCTCAGCTCCCAAGTACTGGGATTACAAGCATGCACCATCATGTCCAGCATAGAGTTGTCATCTCTGGCATTTTCATGTTTTTATTTCTGTCAAGATGAAATAAATTTAATGCTACCTGTTTGGTGTTCAGATATCTGTATGTCTTACCTGCACACTCTCATGTCTCTCATTTGAAGCCTCTAATTGCTTTAATGGGGGAAAAAAAAGCCATTTATAGTTTACTTATCTTTTTTTTGTGTGGTACTAGGAATTGAACCCAGGGCCATTCTACCTCTGAGCTACACCCCCAGCCCTATTTTTTATTTTGAAACAGGGTCTCACTAAGTTGTGGAGGGCTTCACTAAGTAACTGAGGTTATCCTCGAACCTGTCATCCCCCTGTCTCAGCTTCCTAAGTACTGGAATTACAAGTATGTACCACCACGCCCGGCTTACTTATCTTTTAAAAGAAACTTTATCTTATTTTTCAGGAGCCCGGGAAACAGACTACCCTGCAGGAGAAGAACTCTCAGAATCTAGTCAGGTGGACAAAGCATCTTTATGCGGAAGCATGACAAGCAACAGCTCAGCAGAGACAGACAGTCTGTTGGGAGGCATCACAGTGGTTGGTTGCTCCACAGAAAGTGTGACAGCAACTGCCACTTCCCCTAGTACCAATGGTGCTTCTCCAGTAATAGACAAACCACCAGGTACATCCATTTTTACCTGCCATCCTTTGTAAAGTTTGAGTCTACCTAGCCACCTCATTATGAATTTGTTGATCTTAAAAGTAGCAAGGATAAAAGAGCTAGAAAGAAGATGCTGAAATGGCATTACATAAAATCATGAGTTCTCAATTTAATTATATAGTGTGAAGGAGGAGTTGGTAGAGTGAAGTTCTATAGCAGGGGTTTGTGCGGGGCAAATATTGGCATGGAAAAACTCAAACCCAGAATAGAGTATTTTATGTATTTTGTATTTTTTAGACATGGAAGTGGAAAACAGTGAGATTGATGAAAATGTACCAACAGCAGAAGAAGCAACTGAAGCCACAGAAGGCAATTCAGGGTCCACTGAAGACACCGTGGACATCTCCCAAACTGGCGTGTACACAGAGCACGTGTTTACAGATCCTTTGGGAGTTCAGATCCCAGAAGACCTCTCCCCAGTGTATCAGTCAAGGTATATTTCCTAAATCAACAACTTGGTAGCCTGGGTAAAGTATACAAATAAAAAGAACTAAAATAATCTCAAGTAGCCAAAATAGTCCCTCTAAATGGCATCATTATTATTTAACAATGTTATTACCTACTACTGCTGTATCATGATCTTTCCCCCTTCTGCTCATTTGATCCAAATACTTTTCTTCCAACATTAGAAGAAAAAACAAAAACTTTTCTATAAAATCTTCCTGTTCATTTTTCTTCTGGTACAAAATTTTTAAATTGTTATACTCTGTCTTTCATTCTCCTAATAGTAGAATTATTCAAATCATCCTTGCCACACACACCCCCCCCCCCCGTCACTGGCATTCCAATTATCAGCAAAACTGGTCATGTTTGAGTTTTCCACTTGAGCTTGAAAGTCTTTTTCTTTTTCTTTTTTTAAATTTTTGCAGTACTGGGGAGTGAGCTCAGGGGCATTCTGTCTCTGAGCTACACCCCCAGCCTTATTTTTTATTCTTTATTTCTGAAACAGGGTCTCACTAAGTTGCGGAGAGCCTCACTAAATAGCTGAGGCTGGCAGCGAACCTGGATCCTTTGGTCTCAGCCTCCCAAGTCCTGGGATTACAAGTGTGCGCCACCACACTTGGCTTAATGTCCTTTTTGAATTTAGTTTTTGTGCAAACTTTTTGAGGTACTGGGGATTGAATCCAGGGCATTCTACCTCTGAGCTATTCCCCCAGCCCTATTTTTTTCTTTATTTTGAAACAGGGTTTTACTAAGTTGCCAAGAGTCACCCTAACTTGTTGAAGCTGGCTGCAAACCTATGATCCTCTTGTCTCAGTCTTCCAAGTACAGGGATTACAGATATGCATCACCATACCTGGCTCATGCAAGCATTTTATTGGAAATCAGTTTGTTTTAAACTCTTACTTAAAGGGCTGGTTAATTCAGGCCCATTTAGTGAATTCTTTCATATTCTTTCTTGCCTTCTATAGATCCCATTGGATGAGGGTCTCTCTACACTGTATTCTTTTTACAGTTTAATATTCTTTCTCTTACCGTATATAGCAACCAAGAGCCAACTAAAATTTTATATATATATATAAATTTTTTTTTTTCGGTACTAGGGATGGAACCCAGGAGCATTCTACCTCTGAGCTACATCCCCAGCCCTATTTTTTATTCTTTATTTTGAAACAGGGTTTAAGTTGCGGAGGGCCTCATTAAGTAGCTGAGGCTGGCAGAGAACCTGCAATCCTCCGGTCTCAGCCTCCCAAGTACTGGGATTACAAGCATGCGCCATCACACCTGGCTACATTTAATTGTTAATTTATGAATAAAGTCACATTTTGAATTTGATACCCCAATTATATATCTTTTATTGAACTTGCTTGGATGATCTAAAAGAGAGGTTTTATGATAGAATATAATCATATTTCAGTATAATTTATTTTAGAAAATTATACATCAACCTGCTTTGTGCCTGTGTGTAGTTTTAAAATATCTCCCCAAAGAAACTATCATAAATTCAAAATAATTGTAAGGGAAAGCCATAATCATAGTCTGTGTATTACCTGCTAAACTTCATTACCACGTCTTACTCTCTTATCTGTACCTTAGGCCTCCTAGTTTGTTAATATTTCTGGCACAATTGTTGAAATATTTAGCATAAGCCATTAACTTTGGCTTTTTTTTTTTTTTTTTTTTTTTTGCGGTATTGGGGATTGAACCCAGGGGCATTCTACCTCCAAGCTACAACCCCAGTCCTATTTTTTATTCTTTATATTGAAACAGGGTCTCACTAAGTAGCTGAGGCTGGCCTCAAACCAGGATCCTCCGGTCTTAGCCTCCCAAGTACTGGGATTACAAGCATGTGTCACCATGCCCAGCTGATAATTATAAACTTAAATAATTATCAGCATAGTGGTGCATACTTGTAATCCCAGTACTTGGGAGGCTGAGACAGGAGGATCACAGGTTCAGGGCCAGCTTCAACTACTTAGTGAGGCCCTTTATAACTTAATAAGACTCTGTTAAATAAAGAATAAAAAACGGGACTGGAGGTATAGCTTGGAGATACAATGCCCCTGGGTTCAATTCCCCAGTACTGCAAAAAGAAAAAAGAAACTGGAGGCAGTGGTGCACAACTGTAATCCCAGCTATTTGGAAGGCTAAGGCAAGAGAATTTATAAGCTCCAAGCCCATCTTGAGCAATTTATCTAGACCCTTTCTCAAAATTACAGAGGGAAAAAAGACCTGGGGGTATAGTCCAAAATGAGCAAAGCCATTGGCTTAATCCCTATTACCACTAAAAATATATATATATATAAATAAATAAATGTAAAAATATTCAGTCCCTGATAACCATAGCTAAGTATGCTCAGATTTTTTTTTCTTGTCTTCTACTTTCACAGTAATGATTCAGATGCCTATAAAGATCAAATATCAGTATTGCCAAGTGAACAAGACCTAGTAAGAGAAGAAGCCCAGAAAATGAGTAGTCTTTTGCCAACCATGTGGCTTGGAGCTCAGAATGGCTGGTAAGTACTGATACTTTTAATAGTTCTTTATTTTTGTTTTTGAAAGCAGAAGATAAATGAATAAAATGTGAGTACAATGAGTGTTTATTCATACAAATAGTTTATTATAAGCCAGGCATGGTGGCGCACACTTGTAATCCCAGCATTCGGGAGGCTAAGACCGGTGGATTCGGGTTCCAGGCCAGCCTCAGCTACCTAGTGAGGCACTCCACAATGTAGTGAGACTCGGTCTCAAAATAAAGAACAAAAAAAATAGTTTATTATATGCATACAAAATTTGAAGTTTCATTGTAACTACCTCAAAAACGACTTGCATTGCATCTGAATGGTAAACTATTTGATTTTTGTCACAGAATGTTCTCTTCATATATCATTGTTAGAAGAGTAAATAAGATTTCAAAGTCTAGATGATCTAGAAATAGAAGATTTTAAATAGTACAGAGAGAATTATTGATGTATAGAAGGTTTATTTAGATTGGAATATTGGTAGGAAATACCAAGCATTGAACTAATGTGTTTGGCTGCAGGAAGGCCCAATCCAAAATGTAACTTTTTAGTAGAGTTACTAGGAAAATCAGAACAAATTACTTTGAAAGCTCAGAGGATAATTAAAATTACATGGTTTGTTCAGTTTCTAGAAGTATAGGGAGTCTTAGAAAACTATTTTCAGAGGCTAAGCAAGGTCATTCATGTGTCTTTCTCATAGGGATCCAGTGCTGTGAGATGAGGAGTCAACAAACCTCATGTAACTGTGTTCCAATAGAACTTTATTTACTGCCACTAAAATTTGAATTTCACTTAAAACTCATGTGTCATGAAATACTCTTCTTTTAAAATTTTCCCCTAACCCAACCATTTAAAAGTACAAAAACAAATCTTAGTTTGCAGGGTGTGCTCAAACAAGTGGCAGGTGGGGTTTGGCCTACTACTCCCTGATGTGTGCCACTCTGTCACCCAAAAGTTCAGTGTGGCAGAGATATTCAAAACAAGGGTTCTAGCTAATAAATCTAAAAATGTGAGCAAGCTGAAACTGCTACTGTAATAGTAAACACTAGTTCTGGCTCTTCAGGCTCTGTTATGATTCTGTTTGCTTTTAAGCAGCCTATTTCTCTGTCTTAGGCCTACCCTTCATTCTCATTTTTGTTTTCTGACCATTGTACAAAAACAGCAGCACCTTTTCTTCATATATGTATGGTACTCTTCTTTCTTCTTGAATGAACTTTGTGGTCATTATTAGATATAAACAAGAAGTTTATATTCTTTATGCCTTACCAATCTTGACTTTATTCCTACAGTTTGTATGTCCATTCATCGGTAGCCCAGTGGAGGAAATGTCTCCATTCCATTAAACTTAAAGATTCAATTCTCAGTATTGTGTAAGTTTTATTTTTTAAATTCTTCCTTTTAAAACTATATATTTTGCTATAAACTAGATTTTAAGATTATTAAAGTTAATATGTATCTCATGACTAAATTAGTATTCTGATTTTGTCTGTTTGTTTGAGCCCATTTTTTGGAAGTGTAAATGTGTTTGAGAATTAAAGTCTATAGTAGAAAGCAAAATAGACAATTTTAAGTGGAAGGAAAAACTTGCCAGATTGATTCCTTACCATAGTATGAGTTCTTTAGTACTTCAAAGAGAGAACCAATACCTACTAATTTATATTTGTTTTAGAATATTTTTATAGGTTGTGAATATGTTTATTGAGGAGTTGATTTGCTAGTCGTCATCTTTATATTGACTATCAAACATCTGATAGTTTGTCTCTAAGTACACAGAGCTGACTGTTCTCCTCAATGTATATATTATCTGGCTTGTGGAATTGTGTCAACTGTCTGAAGGAGAGGAAGAGGTTGGGCCAGAAAGTGAAACAACTGAGATATCACACATACGGTTTATTCAATTCAGCCAACATTTTCTCATAGCAAGACATTGACAATGAAGAAAGCAGTGTGGCCAGGTGTAGTGGCATATGCCTGTAATTTCAGTGACTTGGGAGGCTGAGGTAGGAGAATTGTAAATTTAAGATCAGCTTGGGCAACCTAGCAAGACCCTGTCTCAAAATTTAAAAATAGAAAGGGCTGGGTGTGGTGATGCAGGCCTGTAATTCCATTACTTGGGAAACTGAGACAGGAGGATCCAAGGTTCGTGGCCAGCCTCAGCAACTTAATGAGGCCCCTGTTTCCAAATAAAAAGTAAAATAGGGCTGGGGGTGGAGCACAGAGGTAGAATGCTCCTGGGTTCAAAAAAACCAGAAAAAGGAAGGGCTACGGCTATAGCTCAAAGTGCTCCTGAGTTCAGGCCCCAGTGCTGAAAAAGAAAAGGCAGTATATTTGTTTATGTTCTGTGTAAGCTCCTCATCTTGTCACATACTGGCCCTTTAGGGGGCACCGCACTAGTGCAGTAGCATGTGGTCCCTTCTGTGTTCCTAAATCAAGGTTCTAAAATTCCTTTTTTCTGTTAACAGACATGTGAAAGGAATTGTATTAGTGGCCCTGGCTGATGGCACCCTTGCAATCTTTCACAGAGGACTTGGTAAGTTATGAATTTTTTTTTTTTTTTTGCGGTACTGGGGATTTAACTCAGAGGCATTCTACCTCCGAGCTACACCCCCAGCCCTATTTTTTTATTCTTTATTTTGAAACCGAGTCTCACTAAGTTGCGGAGTGCCTCACTAGGTAGCTGAGGCTGGCCGCGAACCCGGATCCTCCGGTCTCAGCCTCCCAAATGCTGGGATTACAAGCGTGCGCCACCACGCCCGGCTAAGTTATGAATTTATAATACATATGCTAATATGTTGCTTTGCAAAGCATTTTCAGTAGATTAACTTGTTAAATTTTGAAGACATGGTAACCTAACTGTATTCCCCTTTAAAGTCATTGTTTTTAACCATCACAGATGGAGGGGATGGTGGTATCAAAAAGCCTACCTTAAATGGTTTAAACTTTTAAAGGAAATGGAGTATGTATCACTTTATAACTCCCTGGTACATGTGTCAACCAAAAATGATAGTTCATTTCCTACCCACTAGGTTGGTAGATCAGGGGAATATTATGAAAACATAGATACACTGGATTTAGATTTTAGCAAGGCATTTCCCCAAGTCTCACATCCTTAACACTTTAAGCCTCATAGAAATAATGTCCAAAACAGGGATAGTGATGATCTTGGGATACTCAGCCAACTAGCATATGCAATAGGCATCAACACAGTAGAGTTAGGATAAAGTGTCTATAAACTATGATAGGTACAAACCTCATCTGAAGGGTGCTTGGTATTGGAAGGAAAAGAAAGAGCTGTAACAAAGAAATCAGGCGTGTACTTACTCGTGTTTCTCTTTTTTTTTTTTGCGGTACTGGGGATGGAACCTGGGGGCTTTCTACCTCCAAGCTACAATCCAAGCCCTATTTTTTATTCTTTATTTTGAAACAGGGTCTCACTAAGTTGCAGAAGGCCTCACTAAGTAGCTGAGGCTGGCCTTGAACCCGGATCCTCCAGTCTCAGTCTCCCAAATGCTGGGATTACAAGCGTGCGCCACCACGCCCAGCTTCTTATTCTTTGGGTTTCTGGTGGGTAAAACTGTAGACCAATGGGTGACAACATATAACTGTCATGTCAGTGCTCAAAAAGTTTTGACTTTCAAGACATTTTGGATTTCAAATTTTCAGATTAGGGATGCTTAAACTGTGTGCACAATTCCTAAAGTGTTAGCAATGAGTTACCCTCAGCTTTCACCCAAGAAAATGAATTAAAATGCAAGTAAGATATTAGCCTCCAAATAACCTAAGTTCATTCTTTTTCTTTTTTGTGTGTAGTATTGAGGGGGGTTGAACATGGTCTCATGCATGACAGACATTTTTTTTTCTTTTTTTTTTTTTTGCGGTACTGGGGATTGAACCCAGGGGCATTCTACCTCTGAGCTACACCCCAGCCCTATTTTTTATTCTTTATTTTTGAAACAGGGTCTCACTAAGTTGCGGAGGGCCTCACTAGGTAGCTGAGACTGGCCACGAACCCCAATCCTCCAGTCTCAGCCTCCCAAGTACTGGTATTATAAGCATGCGCCACCACGCCTGACTCCAATTGATTCTAATTCTAAAAACGTTATTATAAATAGGTAATTTGTAACTGATCTATCACATCATTGCTTTGCTCTTTTAAAGCAATTTATTTGTTTGTTTGTTTGTTTATTTATTTTGCAGTACTGGGCATTGAACCCAGGGCCTTGTGCATGATAGGCAAGTGCTCTACCACTGAGCTACATTCCTAGCCATTTATTTATTTGTTTGTTTGTTTTGTGGTACTGGGGATTGAACCCAGGGGCGTTCTACCTCCGAGCTACACCCCAAGCCCTATTTTTTTATTCTTTATTTTGAAACAGGCTCTCACTAAGTTGCAGAGGGCCTCACAAGTTGCTGAGGCTGGCCACGAACCTGCAATCCTCCTGTCTCAGCCTCCTAAGTACTGGAATTACAAGTGTGTGCCACCACGCCTGGTGAACCCAGAGGCATTCTACCTTCAAGTTATACCGCCAGCCCAATTTTATTTCTTATTTGGAAACAGGGTCCACTAGGTTGATGAGAGTCCCACTACTTGCTAACGCTGTCCTCGAACCTGTAATCTTCCTGTCTCAACCTCCTGAGTACTGGAATTACAGGCATGAGCTACCATACCTGGCTACTTTTTTTTTTTTTCAATTTTAATTCTTCTTGGGTTTATTTATTTCTTTGGTTGGTTGGTACGGGGTACTGGATATTAAACCCAAGGGCAGTCTACCTTCGAGCTACATCCCCAGCCCTATTTTTTATTTTTTAATTCTTTTTTTGCGGTACTGGGGATTGAACTAACGGGCATTCTACCTTACACCCCCAGTCCTATTTTTTATTCTTTGAAACAGGATCTCACTAAGTTGCGGAGAGCCTCACTAAGTAGCTGAGGCTAGCCACAAACCTAGATCCTCCTGTCTCAGCCTCCCAAGTACTGGGATTACTAGCGTTTGCCACCAGGCCTGGCTAATTCTTTATTTTGAAACAGGGTCTCCCTAGGTTGATGAGAGTCTCACTACTTGCTGAGGCTGTCCTCGAACCTGTGGTCTTCCTGTCTCAGCCTCCCAAGTACTGGAATTATAAGGCATGAACCACCACACCCGGCTACATTTTTTTTTTATATGTATATAATTTTAATTCTAGCCGGGCGTGGTGGCGCACGCTTGTAATCCCAGCATTCGGGAGGCTAAGACCGGAGGATCCGGGTTCAAGGCCAGCCTCAGCTACCTAGTGAGGCACTCCACAACTTAGTGAGACCCGGTTTCAAACTAAAGAATAAAAAATAGGGCTGGGGGTATAGCTCGGAGGTAGAATGCCCCTGAGTTCAATCCCTAGTACCGCAAAAAAAAATTAATTCTTGGGTTTTGTTTGTTTGGTTGGTTGTTTGGTTGGTTAGTTTGGGGTACTAGGGATTGAACCCAGGGGCATTCTACCTCCAAGCTACATCCCCAGCCCTGTTTTTTATTTTTCAATTCTTTATTTTGAAACAGAGTCTCACTAAGTTGCGAAGGACCTCACTAAGTAGCTGAGGCTGACCAAGAACCAGCGGTCCTCCTGTCTCAGCCTCCCAAGTACTAGGATTACAAGTGTGCACTACTGCTCCCAGCTCCCTTTTTATGTTTTATTTTCAAACAGGATTTTGCTAAGTTCCTGAGACTAGTGTTGAACCTGAGATCATCCTGTTTCAGCCTCCCAAGTACTAGGATTAACAGATGTGTGCCATCATACCTGGAAAATTTTTTATTTTGAGACAGGATCTTGCTAAGTTGCCAGGCTATCATTGAACTTGGAATCCTTGTGTCTCAGCCTCTCAAATAGCTGAGATTTCAGTTGTGTACCACCATGCCCAGTTTGAAAGCATGTTTTAAATGGGGTCCAGGTAACTGGATGACAGGATGAATCAAGTAACATTTGAAACCTCTTCCAATTTTGCAGTGTACAGAATATGATAAAAGATATACTTAATACACAGTACTTCATCAGTCAAAGGTGGTGTGCATTAATCATAATCTATTTCTTATTTTAAAGATGGGCAGTGGGACTTGTCAAACTATCACCTCTTAGACCTTGGACGGCCTCACCATTCTATCCGATGTATGACTGTGGTACACGACAAAGTCTGGTGTGGCTACAGGAACAAAATCTATGTGGTTCAGCCAAAGGCCATGAAAATAGAGGCAAGTTAGCTTATGTTTTCTGTACTTCATGCATTTGTTTCACCCAAAGACCATAAGACTATAATTATTTTCGGTTTCTTTAGACATTGATCTCTAGGTCTGTTTTAGGGCACTTCAGTAATACTTTCAGATGTCTTAGCTATCTGTATTTCTTCAGCTCTCTTACTGCTTTTGACTGTGAGGGTAACAAGTAGGTTTTTGTTTTGTTTTTTTTTGTTGTTGTTGTTGTGTTGTATTGTGGTACTGGGGATTGAACCCAGGAGCATTCTACCACTCAGCTCTATACTCCAAGCCCTTTTTATTTTTTATTCTGAGATGGGCTCTCTCTAAGTTGCAGATTCTGGCCTCAAACCTGTGATCCTCCTGTCTCAGCTTCCCAAGTACTTGGATTATAGTCATGCACCACTTATGCCTAGATTGGTTTTGTTTTTGTTTTAAGAAAGATTCACACAAG
>PVLC010035053.1:0-16546 GCA_004027655.1 Graphiurus murinus | reverse complement strand
CAGAAAAGACAGACAGACACACACACCTTGCAAGGGGAACAAATGTTCAACTTTATTGAGCAACCTTTGTGACATAAATACTGAGGGTTGACCTTGAGTACCCTCACAGACCCCAAAACCCAGATGGCGCAGCATCAATCAGGTTTTGGAGAAGCATTTGTTATTCACATCTTATCTAAATGGGGGGAAACAAAGGCATTTACTATCCTCTGGGTGGGGCAACAGGCACTTACAAACAGGTTGAATTTTAACTGCCCAAAGTAGCTATCTTAGCTCTTCATGTCTTTTTGCTTTTTATATAAATCTTTTTGCTTCCCACAGTATGCCTTGCATTGAATAGCTTCTATCACAAGATTATTCTCTGTTCTGTTGTGTTTTTATCACCCTTTAATACCAGTCTTGAAAACTGTGTGTACTATTACCCCACTTTTGTTCTACCTGTAGGTCATCAGTTGCGGTTACTCTAGGGCTCCTCCTGTCCACTGCACTGGTGGTGTTGATGAGTTTCAGGTATTAAGGTCTGGGGTCCTGTCTGTTGCTTTCATTGTAGGTATTCAGCTCAGATGCATGAGCAGAACAGATTCTGCCCTATGTGTTTTTAAACATTGATGTGCATGGTATTGGGCAATTTCTTGTATCAACTGTAGTTTGTTTATCCTTGGTGTCTGGGAAGTCCTTTCTGGTGGTTCACCTCTCTGGTCCAATCTCAATGGTAGGGATTTAGAGGTGATAGCTATTATGTACAAGGATGAGTTGTGTTGTATCCAATAGTGAAAATTGGATGAGGGGTCAGAAGCCAGAGTGATGAGAGGCTAAAGTAGAGAATACAATCAAGTAGAATGAGAGTTTTAGTGTAGTGAGGTAATATGTAATGGACAATTGAGATAGTTAATATTTAGGGGGATTATAGTAGTCAGTGTCAGGTATTTAGTTGTTGTGATATGAAATGGATTTAATATAAGACAAAGAGAAGAAAGAAAAATTTTTTAAAAAGGTTGAAGAAAAGAGAATAGATATGAAAGAGTGAGAGAAGCTAGTAAAAGTGATGGGGAAGAGAGTAAACAAAGATAACAAAATGACCAAACAAACAAACAAAGAAAAAGTCAAAACAAATCAACAACAGCAACAACAAAAAGAAAAGAAAAACACAACCACAACTGTGCAAATATACAAGCAAACTTGGCTTCTGTAGTCTGCCTCAGTATGCATGTATATTTTCAGCAGTTTAATGTCTGCTCACTATAGTAGATTTTGGTCAATGTTCCAGTGAAGCTGACCTGATGACTCTGTCAGTCAATGCAGGCACCAAGTACTGCTGATGCCTCTTCCATGCACACTTGAGTCTTTAAGCTCTCCACAGGGCTGATCCCTGTGCCACTCTCTGTCTATACAGGCAGTAGGCATGCAGGGTAGGCCCTTGGATCCATGCTTTCTCCAGGCATTTCTCTGTCTACACAGGAAGCGAGTTTCTAGTGTATTCACAGGGCATTCTTTGTAAGTTCCATAATAACTCTGTGTCCTGTGAGCTCTGGGCCTTTCCCATGTCTCTGCTCCAACCCAGCCACTACATTGGTGGGCCACAAATCCTCAAACCTTGTGGGTCTCTCATTAGCCAGGAGTCCCTGCAGCTGTGCTGTTAACTTACAGTTGAGTGTTGCTCTGGCTCTGGAGGGAGAGGTGAGCTGATCTGCTGCTGTAGGGTCCAGTAGGACATCTAATTGTTTAGATCTCTGTCAAATTTGTAGCAAGATGTCACCTTCTTATGATGTGGAGATCTGCAGCCACTTAGCCCACATCAGATCTCTCTGGTTTCTTTGCAGAAGGCCTTTAGAAGCCACAGTGTTAGCCGACCTGGCATGGCACATTTGGTTAAGATGGCACGTCTAGCTGTGGATGCCAATCCGCTGGTACAGAGTGGGCCCATCGGTGCCACGTGAGTCTGCCTTTTGGGCAAGGGTCCACTGGTGGCGTATGAATTGGCTAGTGCCACCTAGGTCCACCGGGTACACGGCATGGAGTAGCCTGTGCGTTACTTGTGGGAGCTTTTGATCTTCCCTGCTCTGCCTTCTGATTTTTGCTTTGTTCAATTTTTCACTGCTTTTTTTTCTCCTGTCAAAAAGATGCTTTCAAAGCATTTGCATTTCAAGTTTTACAGTGGCTGAGATCTGCTGCCTTCTCTCAGTCGCCATCTTGCAGGAAGTCTTTAAGCTTTATTTTTAAGCACAGTCTAGTGCTAATACTTATGTTGTCATTCTAATTTTAGAAATGTGGTAATTGAAAATTATTACAGCATTCTAAAAGGATCTTGCTTCTATCATGTATAATGTGGGAGGAATAATATCTCTTAATTAGAGTTATTTTCAACATTCATTAAGAAATTTATGATAGATTCTAAGAAGTATTATTAATGTTTACTGATTACTATTTATTCAGCCAAATGTTATGTTAATTACACAAAAAGAAGATATTTATCTGTTTTGTTTAGTTGTATTCCTAAAAGAAGATATTTATCTGTTTTGTTTAGTTGTATGCCTTAGTTGGTAGGCATTAAATATAATGAAAAATTAATTAAAAGTATGTCATCAATAAAATTAGGCTATTTTGTAACTAAACTGAATATTTAAGAGGAGTAACTATGGATGTACCTGAATTTGGTTAACACTGTAACTCTCTATCTTACCACCTGTTTCCTTTTTGGTAACAAAAATTAATTTAACCCTCAACTATTTTATCTGGCATAGGAGATAATACTAGTATCTAGTTTATATAATCATTTTCAATATTAAATTTGGAAATATGTAATGATTAACAATATTTTATACACTTCCCCTACTAGTATGAAGAAATCATTTCCTTCTCAAGTAAAATAAGTATAAAAGTAAAAGAGAGATTATAATTTGAAATAAGTTGAAATATTTGTTTTTAAAAGATTAGAGAAGTCTAGAGAAATTCAAAAGAACAAAACAAGATGACAGATAGAATAGTGGGAGGGAAAGAAAAGAGGCATCTTAAAATTGATAGCACTTACACAAATTTTCTAGTAAAGAAGAAATTGAGGAGCAGTGATGAGTATATAAAAATTTTAAAAGAAGATAATAGTATTAATATAATAATCCATGCACAATTTTGTTTGTAAAGAAAATAGCCTTTTGAAAGAAAAAGAATGATATTTAATTTTAATGGATATTATGGTTTAATTTAGTGTCAGTTTAACCTGACACACTAATATTATAACTTATTAACACTGATTTCATAACTAGATTGTTATAATTGAATCCGTGATATATAGACCTCCTGCCTGAATTAGGAAGGAATAACCCAAATGAAAATTATGTCCTCCTTTTCTTCAGAAACACTATTGTTAACAAGGTAATCATGATTTAATGGAGAGTATCTATGTGCAAGGAAGCAATGGAGAAATTTGAAATACTAATCATGGTTGGTCAGTCATCTAAAAAATTTAATAAACATCTTATTTTGAGTAATATAAGTACCCATATTTTGCACCTATAAATAGAAAACAAGTTAAAGCACAGGAAAAGAAATGAACTAGTCTGACTGAAACAATAGTCATTATATTTGTACCCTATAACTTCACAGAAAACCAATAACAAAAATACCTGGTTTTGATATTATTCTAGTATTTCAAAATCCAAGTAAAATTTCATCAATTTCTGGCTAACATTTATATACAGACCCCAACAGTGCTTAATACAACAAAAAAAGAAGAAGAAAGAAAGAAAAAAAAAGAAAGGAAGAAAGAAAAGAAGGAGAAAGGGAAGGAGAGAAGGAAGGAAAGAAGAAAGGAAGGAAGGTAATATAGATTATAGGAGATAGTTATCTATTCTTAACATGTATATTGATCTTTGCAATATTCAAGAGGTCACAGTCCCTTTGACAGAAATGTTCTCCAACAATGACAGAGTTTGATTTAAATATAAACATTTTTCAAACCTTAGATGATTACTAAACTATATCTGTCAGGAACAACTTGGGCATCTGACTGGAAGAGAATGACACAGACTTGGAGAGCAAATTCCAAGGGGCAGGCTAGTGAGTCCCTGTAGGCTACTTTTCCACAGATTTCATTGTCATTTTAAGCAGGAAATTTACATTTGAACACTACTGAATAAGTGCAGAATGTCCTTAAAATAATTGTTAACAAGTAAACTGCTGAGATGAGCAGAATATCCTTGAGATAATAGTTAACAAGGGAGATACCTGGGAATTTACACCAACAAGAAAAACTAGAAGGCTTTTTTTGGAGGAACAGGCTGCATTCAGCTAGTTCAGAAGTCTATTCATGGCTTTCCAAGACCCTTAGACTTTTCCAAGGAAAATACTGACTTGCCTCTGGTGGTCACATTCTTCATATATATCCACACAAGGGAGACCCTTCAGAAGATGAAGAAATTTACTAGATTGATACAAAGAAAATGATACAAAGAAAAGACAAAAAAAAAAAAAGAGCATACGAAAAAGAAACTCAAGAAGAATCATTAGCAGCTGAACACTTGAGCAGGTTGATTCCATAGATTGGGATTAGGCAAATTAATTACCTACTCCAACAACAATAATTCCAGAAATATTTAAATATATGATATACAATGTCCAATTTTCAATGAAATATTATTAGATATCAAAAGAAACACAGAAATCATTAACTTATACTAGGAATATAATGGTGAAACAGGAACTAATTTTAAGGTCAGGTATTTGAGTGAACAGACTATTTTGAAAAATGTATTGTAAATATGTTCAAATATAAAGAAAAGTGTTTCTTTTTGTTTTTATTTTTGGTACTCAGGATTGGACCCAGAGGGGCATTCTAGCTGTGAACTGTACCCCCAGTCTGATTTTTTTTTTTTTTTTAGTAAAATCTCACTAAGTTGCTGAGGCTGGCCTCAAACCTGTGATACTCCTGTCTCAGCTTTCCAAGTGCTGGGATTACAGGCATGCCTCACCATACTCAGCTAGAAAAACATGTTTAAATAACCAAATAAAACTATACCGGTAATGTAAGAAAAGATATAGAATCTTAGCAGAAAATGAAAACAATTTTATAAAGCAAAACAATAGTTATAAAGGGGAAAGATAAAATAGCTAAAATTTTTTTGATAGCTTCAACAACAGATTTGAGATGGCAGAAGTGAACATTAAGACAAAGTGATACAATATACTATACCTGATAATATGAGAAAGTGATTGAAGTGAAAATAAACAAACCTGGAAGACCTGTGAGATAACATCAACATTTTACAAGGTGTATTGGCTGGGTCTCACAAAAGCATAAGTGAGAAAACTAGGGACAAATGGTAATAAAAAAAAAAAATAGGGGCTGAAAACTCCCTAAATTGTGAGAAAATATGACCATACAGATTTAAATACAACAGCACCTGATTACAACACATAACCAAACAGATTTATTCTGAAAACAAAAATAGGAAAAAATATTGTGAATAGCAAAAGACACATTTTATTCATGCTAGCAATGGTACATTTAAAGATCAAATTTTCATCAAAAAACAATACAAACTGAAAGACTAGGAAGATACATCAAAAAGTGCTGAAAGAAAAGCACTAAGATTTTATATTCAGAAAAACACCTTTCAAAACTGGAAGCAGATGAGACACGTTTTCAGGTATAAAAAATAAATATTTTCTGACAACATAGCTACACTAAAAAAGTGGACCAAAAAAAAAAAAAACTTGTTTTCAAGTTGAAGAGAACTTATACTAGATAATAATCTGCATATTTGGAAAGGAAGTGCTGTGCCTTCAATGTTTGTTTATCCTCTGAAATCCATTGTAGAGCTTAATTCCCAATGTAACTGGAGTGAAAGGTGGGCCCCGGAGGAAGTGCTTAGTCCATGAGGGTTTTACCCTTATGAATGGGACAAGTGACCTTAAAAAAGGGATGCAGATAACTAGCAATATAATGTACCATTTATTAATTTTCCTCCTGTGAAGGACCCACCATTCATCCCCGTGGGCGTGATATATATATATATATATTACCTTAACAAGACTCAGGCATTTTGTTATAACTGCAGAAATAGACTAGGGCAGAAATTTATATTAAGAAGGGGGATATTATATTGATATAACAAGTATCAAAAAATGTGGAAACTATTTGTAAGTGGCAAATGAGTAGAGGCTAAACCATGGAGGTCTGTTCTGGTGAGAGATCAGAAAATAAGAGAGCTGTGCAGAAAGCTTGAGTTTTCTTAGAACTGCTTAAGTGGTCATCATTAGAGGGTTAGTAAAATATGGATGATAAAGGCAACTCTAATGAGATCTAAGATGAAAATGACAAACAAGCATTGGAAACTAGAGACAAGGCTACCCCTGCTATCAAGTATCAAATAAGTTGACTGAATTGTGTCTCAGTCCTAATGTTTTGTGGAAAAAAAAAAAAAAAACCACGCAATCAATAAGCTAGGATATTTGACATAAAAATAGCAAAGAAATATATTAATAATACAATATTTTCTTGACTGCATATAGTAAAATGAGAAGAGATAAACATATTAAAGATGGAATTTAAAAATTTGAATTTAAAGATTTGAAAAATTGTCAGCCTGGCCATGAAAAGAATGAAAATCCATGTTTGGAAAATAGCATGAAGAATGTGGAAAAGGGAATATTTGAATAAAAAAATTAGTATGAATAGAAGTAAATCAGATAATGTTCATCAGGACAATGGAAGAATGATGCCAAAGTCATTGGAGGTTTTCCAGGTTGCCGTTCTCATCACTGGAGAATATTCTCAAGCATTAAGACTGAATATTTATTGCTGTGTTGGATTTTGGACTTAAGACCTATTATCTCTTCCTTTCCCCCAATTTCTCTCTTTTAGAATGCAAATATCTATCTTATGCTGGCTTCACCATTATATTTTGCAAACACAGAACTTGTTTGATTTCAGAGACTCACAGCTGGAGAGCAATCTGCCTCAGAATGAGTCATAGCTTGAGTCTCATCAATATGATTTCGATTGTATGTAGATGAGATTTTGGGTTTATACTTCAAGTACATTTTTGATTGGCTAGATAAATATTTCAACAATCAGACATAAGATTTCTACCACAACTACTCCACTTTGCTACAGCAAGATACAAGTAGCCACAGACAATCCTCAGCTAACAGGCTTATCAGTATTTCAGCAATACTTTATTTACAAATACTTATGGTGGACCACATAAGACTTTGGGGTCATCATTTATTCATTTCTGATTGAAAGCATACATTATAATATTAAACTATTAAAATTATAGTACATATATATGGAATATGTTATTTGAGCAAAGCATAGAGATGAGATGTCCAGATGGCTTCTCTGGTGGATTTTAGCAGAAATTTTAGAAAAATAATTTTAGAAAAAAAGGCAAGAATTTTGAATCTCATTGCTTTTTCTCAACAATTTGTTAGAAATTTTAGCCCATGATATAAAAGGATTAATTTAAGGAATGTACTAATCTTGCATAAATTCCTTGATTATCTAGATAAGGATAAATCCTTTTCAGATTATTTAAGGATTAGCATAACCTGTATACAAAATCATTCATATAAAATGCAAGAAAAGAAAACTAATGAATATTTTTAGAAACATAAATGAAAACATTTTAACAAAATGTCAATATATTTTATTCAGTAATGCAAAAGTAATAATGCCTCAGGGATAAGTAGATATCGTCCAAAGGGATACTAATGAATATTTTTAGAAACATAAATGAAAACATTTTAACAAAATGTCAATATATTTTATTCAGTAATGCAAAAGTAATAATGCCTCAGGGATAAGTAGATATCTACTAATGTGATTATGAAGGACATATATATATAAATTATGAAGGACATATATAAAATCCTATAGTTAAAATAACACATAATTCTGAATGAATAAATTGACACTAAGATAAGAAAAAAGGCAAGAATTTTGAATCTCATTGCTTTTTCTCAACAATTTGTTAGAAATTTTAGCCCATGATATAAAAGGATTAATTTAAGGAATGCACATATAAAGTGTGCTTATTTGCAAATGGCATCATTGTATATGTGGAGAAACAAGAATTTGTAAAAATAATTTCGCAACAAAAAATAAGCTTAACAAAACCACAGAATAAAATGTTAATTTTAATAAAAATTAAATGCATAGGAAATAATCATAAAATAATTCAATTAGGTTGAAAAAATTTAAATATAAAAATGAAATTCTTAGGAAATTTTATTTGTGAAAAAGTAACTTGAAATTGATAAATATGTTATGGAGAGAAATTGAAGAAAACTTAACAAATGAAAAAGTATTCCTTGTCTGTTGTTTGTCTGGTTAATATGGCTAAGAATGCAAATGTTCCCAAATTATGACAGATTCTATTCAATCTTGATATATTTTCACAGGCCTTTTTGTATAAATTGAGAGGAAACTGCTAGAATGTATAGAGAAGTCACAAGAATCACAAATTATAAAATTTAAAAGTTTAAAAACTAATAAGTCAACCAGTGAAAATAACAATTTTTTAATACAAACAAAAATAAAAGATCATGCAAAATACCATCTATAATGAGAAGGAAAACCATCAATTGAAATTGATCTTGAATAGGCATACATGTTACAACTAGCAGAAAAGAAAATTATTCTTACATAAATTGATGGAAAATAAAAGATATATGTGGATAGGATACAAGTAAAACCAGTTTTAAAGCAATATTTAATTTGTTCACAAAAGAAATAAAACATGTAAAAGAGACACAAATCATACAGAGATGAGAATTGTGATATCTGAGATAAATTATATGTTAAATTGCCAATATATTAGACATTTGACTATTATTAATATACTGCTATGAACATTGTGTGCAACTTTTTGTGTGGACTTATTTAATTTATATTTAATATATACCAAAAAATATCATTGCTGAGTCATAAACATGATGTTTCTTCATTTAAGGAACAGCCAAACGCATTTCAAAATAGCTGTGATATTTTATATTCCCAGTAGCAATGTATGAAGGTTACAGTTTCTCTACATCCTTGTTAACATCATTGTCTAGTTTTTGTTTTTTTTTTTATCATAACTATACTAGTGTGTGGGAAGCTGACACTGCACTGTGATTTTGATTTGCATTTATCATATGACAAATTATACTGTGTAACTATGCAAATCTGTGAAATACCTACTAAAATGATGTTCCATTGAGTTGTGAGTGTTCTTTATACATATAGGATGCACGTTCCATATAAATATATGATTTGGAAACATTACAAATTTCAGTTTGACACGATGAAAAATTTCTAGAGATCATTGAAGGTAGTAGCAGTACAATGAAAACTACTTAATAGCACTGAATTGTATACAAATGGATGAAATGCAAATTTGATGTTATGAATTTTTTATAACAATAAAGATAATCTAAGGGAATGGTAGGTAGATCTGTTAGATCTGTGGTAGAGAAAAATGGCAAGGACACTATGAAGCCAAACCATAAAATGCTAAAGGGTAAGAAATATGTCCTGTAACTTGATGTCAGTGATGGCTTAGCCATTGTATACCTATATCAATCTTTTTCTGAATTGGTCATTGTGGCAAAGGCTTATCATCCTAGTATTGGGGAGATTGAAATAGGAGGATCATAGGTTTAAAGCCAGCCTCAGCAATTTAGTAAGACCCTGCTTCAAAATAAAAAATAAAATAAGGCTGGGGTGTAGCTCGAAGGTAGAATGACCCTGGGTTCCAGTTCCATTCCCAATAACACACACACACACACACACACACACACACACACACACACACACTTTATTAGAGCTACAAAGTAAATATATACTTTTAAAATTTCTTTTGGGAAGCAGCCCTAAGAACCAATGATTCCGATATTTACTGAAAAGTTTACCAAACAATTTGAAAAGAGCAAGTAAAACTGAAAGAGTTTTTGGCTCAGAAGCCTCAAGTGAATGGCAAACACAGACTTTGAATGAAATCTCAAAATAGCCATCTACAGCTTTCTTCTATAAAACCAAACTAAAACAACAACAACAAAAGAAACACATTGAGAATATGTGTGAGAAGAATGGAAATTGAGCAACATAAGGAAATTGAGAACAATATAAAGTGTAGGGAGAGATAAATGTTCAGAAAATTAAAAGTTACAAAACATCTCATAGAAGAAACCAGTAAATATATTATCTAATAAAAGCATGCACAAAACAAGAATCTGGACATCAATGACTTTAGAAAAGGTATGTGAAACAAACATATTTTCTGAAATTCCAAGAGCAATATAACCTCATATAACTATGAATTGTGAAAAAAATCTAATCCAAATTTTGTACATGTTGAATATATTTTAAAAGTTATAAAAAGCTGATTGCCAGTTCTAAAAACACAGTTCTAAAGAAATTGCTTAAAGCGAATGCAAACCTATGACATAAATTTTCAAAACAAGTTCAAATACATTTCAAAACAAATACTTAACAAAATATGAAGCTGAGTATGGTAGCACATGCTGTAATCCTGGTATTTGGAAGAAGGCGACAGGAAAATCACAGGTTCACAGTCAGCCTCAGCAACTTATCAAGAGACTCTACAACGTAGTGAGTCCCTGCTTCAAAATAAATAATAATAATAATAATACTAAAATAAAATAGAGCTGGGGTGTAGCTCAGAGGTAGAATACCCCTGGGTTCAATCCCTAGTACTTCCCCTGAAAAGAAAATGAGGAAGGGTTTTAGATGATAGAAAATGCTAAGCAAATATAAGTCAAAATAAAACTGAAGAAACAATCTTATTGCCTTAAAATATAAGTAATGAAATGAGATAAACTAAATAGAGCATCATATAAAAAACAGAACACATATTAGTAAAGTCACAATAAGCAACAAAAGACAGTTGACTAAGAATGGTTATGTCTGTAGCATAATGAGAAAAAGATAAGTCAGCAAGATTATAACAAAGGTCAAATTCATCTGGGAGAGATGATTAAAACTCAGTACTGAGAGTACATTTCTCTATTTGTTATAGCAAAGCAAAAAGTTTATGCAGATATAAATGAAGCAAACATTGGATAAAAAGTTTTTATGAGAAAAAGCTTATTTGCTATAGTCACATTTGGGAAATACTTGATCAATAAATATTTTAATATTTTCATTTTCACTTTTTTATGTCTAGAATACCTCATTTTCCCATACATAATTATGGTTAATCTGTGGTATGAAAAGTATGGTTATTACAATTAGACCTGAGTTTGAAACTTATATTTAATGTATAACAATAAAATCACTCTTTCTAATCTAACATAACCATACATTCAGAGCACATCATTTGTAAAACAAAGATAATCAAGTTTACTTTATTGTAAATATTGCATTCAAATTACCTAGCAGTATATTTTGATGCATGTTAGGGATTTAGAAAATATTTTACTACCGCGCAATAAAAGCTATAATTTAAGATTATAATTAAAGTGTTTTAACATTCATACAAATTAATTGCTAACATTAATGTAATACTATCATCACAACTGAATGTGTGCTTCTTATGATAGTATGACCATATTTTGATAAAATATGTGACCCAATAATTAGATGATATGGCATGTTGCAAAAAATAAAGACATTCTAGATTATTAGAATAAAAACTAATTAGAATATCTTCACATTCACTTGGCATTTAAGTTAGATTGAATTCTCTATTAAATGTTACAGCTCCACATGCACACAGATGGTATCCTTTTCAAATAGTACAAGGGTCAAAAATTTTGAAAATAATGCTAATTAATAATTCTACCTTTATATTTGATATACAGTGTATAAAGAAATTTACTACACTAAATTTAGACAATGAATTTACTTAAAGTTATATTTGTCTTTACTAGATGACTGAGAATTGATGTTAAATTCTAAGGAGATAAAAGTGGACAAACGTTACCTCTAGTAGCAAATTAATCTGCAGTTGAGAATGTTATGCTGAGATCATCCAGTCTCAGAAGGCTTAAGGGTTGTATGTTTTCTCTCATATGTGGAAACAAGAAAGAAAATAGAAAACATAAGGGACTTCAAATAGTGTGGAGAGAGACCTGTAGAGCAGTGGAAAGGGACTGGGGAAGGGAACTAGGGACGTGGAAAGGGAGGATGGAGAAAGGAACCAGTCCAAATAATACTATGATAATATGTGAAGGTATAACCGATCTTACTAACTAGTGTGGGGACAGAGGAGAAGGGAGTGGGATGAGATATGGAGAAAAAAACACCAAGAGATGTTCACATATATTTTATCACTTTAAACCTCACTATGATGCATAATTGCAATGAACTAATAAAATAATCAATAAAAATTATAGTTGAAGAAGTTGAAAAGAATAACAGCCAAAGATTTCATTTAGGAACACTTAAGATATAAAATGACATTACCTAATAAACTGATCAAGCTGCTTAAACAAATCATTCTTTTTTCTCTTATTTCTTTTCAGTCTAACACAAAATACCAACATAATGCTTGATTGAAAGATTGGTGTTGAAGAGTTGGAAAGTAGAAATATTTGAAACATATAATAGATTCATGCTTTGAGTATATAGTATATGGGATACATCATGTATATTTAGTGATTACAGGAGAATTACAAAGTGTCTAGAACTTGAGATTACATAAATCATGTTTAATAATAAATGTTTTGATTGATGAAGTATCTCATATACTATTTATGAACAATACCTCAGTGGGAGACCTGAATTACTACTTTAGCTTTGGAATTATTATTTAATATATCAGCATTCATTTTGGATATGCACAATAGCCTGCTGCTAAAGGCGTACTGGAAGGAAAGTGTATTTAATGAACTCATACTCACTCACTTTTCTTCATATTTAATGGATAATCATGTCAGATCACGATTATTTTATAGTAAAGATTAAACATTTTTATTAAAACTTATTTATTAACAATATAATATTTTATGCTTATCAATTATTAAATTTCATTTTACATATACTTTTTGTGAGAAGCATGGCTTATGAATTTTCTTTATGAAATATTATCACCAAGTGCTATGTACATGTATGTTAATGTCAACATGATTTATATTATGACGTGAGACTATAATGCACCAATAAAAGCATATTAAAATATTGTTCTTAGCTGGGTGTGGTGGAGAACGCTTGTAATCCCAGTACTTGGGATGCTGAGACAGGAGGATCCGGGTTCGCAATCAGCCTCAGCTACTTAGTGAGGCTCTCTGCAAGTTAGTGAGACCATTTCAAAATAAAGAATAAAAAGAAATAGGACTGGGGGTATAGCTTGGAGGGTTTAATTTCCAGTACCACAAAAGAAAAAAAAATTCTTAAGTTTTTATTGTTAAAATTGCACTATTACTCTGCCAATTTCTCAGTTATTTCTGGCCATTTTTTTTTCCGTTCCTTCACATGCTTTTCTGGATAAAGCATGTAGATATAGACAGTGAAAAGGAAATGTAAAAATGATCTCTTTCTTTTATTTTGATTTTGAGAATCTTCAGTGGAAAACCACTGAAAGGATAAAATTTTTTCTCCCTAGGATGTCTTGAATCTCTGGTCAGAATTTTTCTTAAGAAAAATTTCCAGCTCTTATATTCGCATAGAACTTCTAGATTACATTGGACTAAAAAGAGCTGAACATGGGCTATTTGTCTACCTTTGACTAGTAAGAATGAAGAATAAAATCATGATGAGGACAGCAGAAGTTCAGCTCAAAGAAAGATCAGTTTTGCATACTTCTTTACCTTTCTTATTATATCCACATATGGTTTTCACCATCACACACACACACACAATGAAAATAGAGGTAACTTTAAAAGAAAGTCTGTAATCAAACAAGAAATCTTAGTGTAGCTCCTTTAGTGACACACAAAATACCGAACTAGTGTCTAAACCCAAAGTAAAACCTTTCAGTACCTGAAATAAAGTTGGGAATATATTATATCAGTACACACAACATGCAAAGATGAAATATATAATTCAGTTCATATTATGGAGAGAAGAACCTATAATAATAGCGAAACAATTTTTTTGACAAAAGCATATTTTGACCTAAATTCCAATATTACCCTTGGTATCCTAATTTGCAATCACTTGCTATTTTGCAGGAAAATATTTAACCAAACTTTAACTCTACTTAGATTATAGCAAATGATAGTCACAAAATCTGAAAACACATGAATAGTGATTGTCCAAAATGCAACAATAATTAGGAAACCATTAATTGTTTCGTTTTGTTTTTGTGGTACTTGGGATTGAACCCGGGGCATTCTACCTCCGAGTTACATCCTCAGCACTTTTATTAATTATTTTGAAACAGAGTCTCACTAAGTTGCTGAGGGCCTTGCTAAGTTGCTGAGGCTGGCTGCGAGCCTGCAGTCTTCCTGTCTCAGCCTCCCAAATATTGGGACAAAAGGTGTATGCCACCATTCCCTTCTGGAAATAGTTAATTATTTAACCAAAGTTGTAAGAATACTTTCAAAGCCTTTTTACATTTCTTTTAAATCTTGTCGATCTAGTACTTCTTTTCTTTTACATTAAAACCTATAATTAAAACATCTGTTTCTGAGTATAAGTTTAACCATGAAAAATGAGTAAAACAAAAATATTGCACAAGTGTATTATATTTACTTTATCATATTTAAAATTTTGAAGGAACCAAAGTACAGGTATTTTTGTTTCCTGTGGTACTGGGGATTGAGCCCATTCGCTCTCTGAACTACACCCCCAGCCCTGCTTTTTATTCGTTATTTTGAAATAGGTTCTCACTAAGTTGTGGAGGGCCTTACTAAGTAGAGGATGCTGGCTGCCAACCTTCGATCCTCCTGTCTCAGTCTCCTAAGTACTGATATTACAAGCATGTGACACCATGCCTGACAAAGTAGAAAATTTTTTATGGTTCCATTTTACTTTTCTACATTTTGGTGATTTTTTAAAAATGTTAAGCTATCATCACATTTCAAATTAAATTCTTGATATATATTCCTCTAGTGAAAATAAGTAAAGAACACTAGGTTTTGGACAATAAGAAAGGGAAACTATTTTCCTCAGTAGAAGCAGCTTCTATTTCTGTGAAACTAGCTCAAAATAAAGTAACAAAAGCAGAAGACTGACAGAAGTATGTCCTCTGCCTGCTCAGATCCTGGTCGGGTCCATGCCCACAGTCTGCTCAGGTCCTTGTTGGGTCCTCCACCTCTGCCCCTTTGAGCTTCCAACTCTATTAATTTGAAAACTGAAGAGTCTAGACATTCAATCCAGGATTCAGCAGAGTTTTAGAACTTCCATATGTTATTTAAAGTTGACTGAAATAGGAAATTGATAGATTATTTTTTAGTATTCAAACACCCTATATATTTAAACTTAACCTAATAGAATATAGAAGCAACACGTATCTGACTAGTCATCCTTATAATGAGTAAACTAAGTTTTCACCCACCCACCAACTTCTCTCTTACACCAACTTCAAATAAAGATATTAAAAAAAATAACTTGAGAGTTACCATGACCTTGTTAGTACATTAAAAGCCTCATAATAGTCCAAGAAGTATTAATGTACACATGCAAACTATAAAAGTATTTTTTTCTTTCTTAACCAGGTATAGAATGAAGTTTGAGACTAGTATTCTGAAAACTTGTAGGTGTTGATGTCAATTTTAATCACAAAGAAACATGAATAAAAATTAAATTTGCAATATGTTCAGTGAAGATTGCATGTATGGTATTGTATAAACTCTACTAAAATAGTAAAATGTGCATAGTAGTAGACATTGTATAAATTAAAACAGAAGCTTCCTTTATACTGTAGAACAAATACTTTGTTCTACTAAATGTCTCAAAAATTGTAACCAAGAACACCGCCATAGATAGAACTTTTGCCTTATAATAGGTAATCAAAGATATAATTTATGAGTAAAATTCATTTGGATATAGGTAAATATCATACACATTCATACTTCTTCCACTTCTAGTTAAATATATTACTGTACATTTTATCATATAACTAACAATTTACCAAAGTATAGAACATATGTCATTTACATTTTCCCTTTATCTTTATTTTTCTTTAAAAGAAAGAAATGGAATATGCATGGATGAGATAAAGCATAAAAATAATTGTATCCTCCAGTAAAGAGCTCTTTGAATTTAATGTATTTATTTATACACCCCCCCAAAATCACCATCTATATCAATGTACAAAAATCATAAGCACCCCAAAAGGCATATTTACGACTCCTTCCATTAATTAACATACTCGACATCAAAACAACAACACATCTATCATCATTAATTAATTTTGCCTACTCTTGAAATTCCTGTGTGAAATCACACAATATATACTCGTGAGCCTGGTCATGAGATTCTTCTATGTTGAGGATTCATTCAACATTATTGTGGTATACTATTCTATAGTAAAAATATAGAACAATGTAGTTACCTCTTCTATATTGTGAGCATAAAATATGCATAAAATGTCTAGTATTCTCAGAAGCTTTGTTTTAGATAAAATGATAGAAGTAGGAATAAAGATATAGGAAGAAGAGA
>PVLC010035052.1:0-16548 GCA_004027655.1 Graphiurus murinus | reverse complement strand
CATACTAAGGCACATGATGTACTTACACAATTATATCAAGATCACTCACTGAACTGAACTTGAGAGGGAGGGAGGGCGAGGGAGCGGGGTGGGAATTGGGGAAAGGGTCAGATGAGAAATGTGTGCACATTTGTCTTTATCAATTTGTACCTAACAAAAATGTATAAATACAAAGCACGAATTATTACAATAAAAAAAATAAATGTATGCAAGGAAAAAAAATTCAGGAGCATTCTAAATGTCTAGCTGAACAAAAAGTGTTAACTAAAAGTTAATATGTATGCATTATTAAATAGATATTCACACTGGTCTTTATTAAGAATAAAAGACGCATATGTCATAAAGTTAAGTGCTATAAAGTTATAAATAAATTGGCTTTAAAATTAAGCAAAACATCGTGACCCAGTAAAACAGTACTCCTAATTTTCTTCTGTTTTGTGCATTTTTAATTTATTTACTCTCAGTTTGAGTGTTGATTATATCTGAGTTATTGCTGGCCTAGAATTTTGTGAGACTCTGTATAGTTGGCTTTATGACTGCCCAAAACATAGAGTTATTACATGCACACCATCACCTTCTCAATACAAAAAATGAAAACCTCTCAACACTTTATGTACACCAAATTTTACTTGAACACACATGTCACCGTTGCACAACCCCAATCAAAATATCCTGCAGATGTATTTCCATTCTGCTGTGTTTTTATTTCAGCTCATCCTAGCGTCCAAAAGGTGGTGCTAGTATCGTCTTCATCAGAGATGCCTGTTCAGCCTCATCGGACCTCGGAAATCTCAGTTCCTGCGGATCTGGATAAAACCATCACCGAGCTAGCCGACTGGCTGGTTTTGATTGACCAGATGCTGAAGTCCAACATTGTCACTGTCGGGGACGTGCAAGAGATCAATAAGACCGTTTCCCGAATGAAAGTAGGTGCACACTGTAAAGGCTTGTTATGGTAACGCCACAGCACAAAGGTTAGGCAAGATGCATTCGAATCTTCTTTGTTTTTCTTAACTCTGAGACAATGAGGCTTAAAAATTTCTTCCTCTGCCAAACTTCCAGTGCTAACTCCAAAGGATAAATGTTTTTCTGCATTTATAAGATAAAGTTTATAGATGTAAGCTAAAGACTCTGTGTGTGTACTTCCAAAATCTAAAATTCATATCATAAAGCCAGGAGTGTTGGTATAAATGCAAGCTAGTGTTACATTTAATGCCCAGTACAATGTGGCATGACTTACCAAAGCCCCATTTCATCTTATATTTCATAATAAGTTCTTTTCATTTCTGAATTGAGAAGTAAGATTTTCCTGACTATAATTTTATTACTGGTATTAGATGTATATACCACCTAATACCAATTTGTAAAGTTCTTTTTCCATATTTAGTGTGTGCTAAGTTCTGAGCTATATGGTAGAGGGATACCTAAAAGAATATGCCAGATAGAAATCAGGAGTGGAGGATGTACAATAAGTAACAAAGCAGTTATTGTTAATTTTATTGAACACTGAAGGTATGTTGAGCATTTTCCCTGAGCGTTTTATACGTCTCATCTCATTCACTCCTTTCCGAGTCTTGTGAGGGAGTCCCGTTTTTATCCCCACATCACTCAGAAGCCCAGGGAAGCTGGGTGCACCTGAGGAACCTTGCTGCTGTGGCAAGGCAGGCTCTAATAAAAGCCCCAGAGCAGGTGCAGGCCACCTGTTAGAGGAGCCGGGATGCGGAAGTGGGCACTTTTCCAAGGGAGGGAAGGCAGGCTGTGGGGTTTTGACATCTGGAGACACAGCAGACGACATTCCAGGTGTAGGGAACACAAGAATAAAGACAAGAGGCAGGGTGGGGATGGGAGATGAGGAGACTTAGGGTCAGCTTTTGTGCAACAAAGAAGCAGAGTAGGAGGCTGCACACCAAGGGTCACTCCATCCCCCGTGGAAGAGCTTACAGGCTGTACAAAGCCCTGCAGACCTTCGGGCTCTGTGAGCAGTTGGCAAACACACCCCACCCCATTTCTTTCTCTTTTCTGAATTGCAGCTGGGAGCTGGTGATAACAGTGCTTTGGGTTAGTGAGAAGACAAGGATGGATGGGAGGCAAGAGATGCTTAAATCAAGGAAAAGAGCCCTTTCTGAGGGGCTAAGACCATGCTGCTGCGATTAGCGGAAATAAAGACTAGGAGAAATGGAGTTTGCATGAGGGTCTGAGTGATCGAGTTTGGAGTCTGTTGTGTGGAGGGGTCCTTCTGCCCTCGAGAAGGGAGCAGTCAGCACTCATGGAACCACGCTGTGGGGTCCAGGATTGGAAGTAGTGAGGAATCCATTTAGAGATGCTATTCTTCACCATGGAGTGGGTGAAGTCTACAGAAAGAGTGCTTTCCGAAAGAGAAAGGGCTGGAGAAACCTTGCCGCACTATTTGTACTCGTTGTGAACTGTGCTTCTGAATCTTTTGGATTATCTATTAGTTCTATATTGAAGCATAAGCATACTCTTTCCCTGAATTGTTAACTTCCCCCTGCCATATTTATCAGTATTGAGAGACACAATCCATCTAGAATTGCAGTTTTTCACTTCTGAGATGACTACATTTGTAGTTATTACAGGGAGCACTTCTGTCACACATGACTGCCATCTCCAGGTGTGACATCAGCCTGTGCTCCAATCAGACGTAGAACAGATACCTAAGGCGTAGCATTGGCGGCTCGTGTTTTAGAGGCCCTTTATTAATTTAACCCCAGGCTTGATACAACTGAGTTGTCAGTACTTTATTATTTCTGCTTTGTAAAAACTAAAATGCGCCGAGGTGCAGGGCCTTGTGTGGTGACCCAGGTGATTAGTGGAGGAGCTAAGATTTGAACCCAAGACCTTGGACTCCAAGTCACGTGCTCTTTCTTTGTCACATCTCTGATGCCTCACTCAGAGGAGGCGAACAGCAACAATTTGATGTCAGCAAGTGTGTTTTGCTACGCTAGTACTCTTATTTTACAGCTTATTTACCTAATAATCATTTCTTACCAGATCACAAAGGCTGACTTGGAACAGCGCCACCCTCAGCTCGACTATGTTTTTACCTTGGCACAAAATTTGAAAAACAAAGCTTCTAGTTCAGATGTGAGAACAGCAATCACAGAAAAATGTAAGTTTTTTTTTTAAATTAAAAAGTACCATCATCCACTTTCCCTGGAAATGGTCTCCCTTTCCCTCTCTCTCTCTCTCTCTTTCTCTTTCTCTCTCTCTCTCTCTCTCCACACACGCACACACACACGCTCACACGCTCACAAACACACACACTCACACATGCATTTCCAAAGATTTTTTGAAAAAATATAGCTTTCTCTCCTTTTTTGTGAACATTGTCACACAATTCCCTTATGATTTCTTAAAATATTAACATTAATTTTTAAGCAGTTACTTACACATTGGATTTTTTTCTAAGTTAGGATTTCTTTTAAAGGAATGAAAACAGCAAAAGTTAGCGAAACCAATAGAAATGGAAATCTATTCTTCCATGGCACTTTATTTATAGAAGTGGGTATTACCATGCCTTTTAAAAAATCCTTTTACTGGTGCATTGTAATTATATGTCACTGTGAAGCCCCGAGTCATAGAAACAAACACGCACACAGCACTTGGTGGTTTCCTTACAGATCCCACTCCACTCTCTGCCCCTGTACAGGTATTGAGGTTGGTATTGAAAATTTCGTATATATGCGCAACATTATTTGAACTATTTCCTTCTATAACTACAGAATGGCATTTTCTAGAAATTTATATACATGAAATCGTAGAATATATGGTCTTTTTGGTCTACTTTCACTTAGCATAATGCCTTTGAGAATTTATCCTCATTGTTGCATGAGTCCATAAGTAGTTAATTCCTTTTTATTGCTGAATAGTTTCCATTTTACAAATATGCTGCACTTTTCTTTTCCATTCATTTAAAAAAAGACATTTATTGGTACATTGTAGTCTCATATCATAACGAAATTCAGAGCAATAGGGACAGACAGACATGCACGGAGCACTTCTTCCCCTCCCGCATACGTGATACTAAGATCAGCATTGATAATTTCATGTATGCACATAGCATTAATGGAAGTGTTACCAGGCCTTTTAGCTCACCGCCTGAAAATTCATTTCACAAATATTTATCAACCAGCTGCTGTGTACCTCTATGACTGGCACTAATTTAGAGATACTTTGGTTAAAAACAAATTAAACAACAACAAGAAAATGAACGTACGAATAGTGACAGAGAACCCTGTTTGGAGTTGGCCTTTGAGCCCCAAAGCACCTTGAATCTGGATGGCATACAGATCAAAGTCCAAATGCTCAAGGATGACATGGGGGACGGTCACAGTCTGCTTTCATCATCCCCGCTGGCCCCAGCGCCTTCCACCCCATCTGTAACTATTCTGTGCTATATATACTCTTCCAAAAAGTCCTGACATTTCCTCGTCCCCTTACCTTTATTTATGTTATTTTCTTTTAACTTTCGTCCTTTTCTCCCCAGACGAAATTCTACTCAGCAGATAAAATGTCACCCCTTTGTGAAGGTTGTCCCGGCTCTCCTTGCCCCCAGTACACTGTGTTTCCTACCTTTCGTTCCTGCTGTGGCCTTATTCCTCATAACTTCATCTCACACCTCACAGCTACTTTAGTTCTCTTTCCCTTCTGTGAATTGTGAATATTCACCTTTTTGACCCCTGGGCCTCCCACAGGGTCCCACTCAAATTAGGTACCTAATAAATACATGTAGCAGAATGTGAACTAGAAGAATAAAATCTAGCCTTTCTCAGTGGAAGAAAGGCCACTATTTACAATGCAGGTGTGTTTTGATTTCAATGAAATGAAAGTGGCAGCAGCAAGGCTACAGTAAGATGAGTTAGCGAAGGACATTCGGTGTCTGATGTTATTGGCTTATTTCCTTCCTTCTTCCTCTTTAATCCACTCATTGAACATGTCTCGTATGGGACTCTGGCATGATCATATTCCCCTGCACAGGGGCTCCTGTGTTAATGACACCACGCTATCTACAAAGCTTTTCTACCATTGTTGTTCTACTCCAGTCATCTCTTTGTTTTATTAAGACCTAAAATAAGATTATTTTTACAAGACTGACTCTCCTCCTGGATATCTTCCCTGTTCTATTTAATACCCTTTCTTATTTATGCTCACATAGTGTATAGAGGGTATGCAACCTTCATCACTACTCATTATATAAAAACCCTCATCAGCTGGAGCCTATTGCCAGTAGTACCCTGTGTTTTCGTACTTTCAATGGATAGGATAATTTGCTTAAAGTTGTACAGAAAGCTGAAAGTTATATGTACGTGTCATAGTACTAAAAAAATTGTTCAATTGGATGATCTGTTTTATGCTGCCTTAGCAGTTTAAATAAGTTGCCTAAGTTTTTAACTTAAAAAAAAGAGACAAATCTGTCATGATGTTCTACTTGTCAGCTAGAAAGTTACATAAAGTACTGATGATCGATTCTATTATTAATAGGATCTCTTAACATGGAACAAACACAAAAACAAAGAGACTTCAAGAGACAGCAAATGTCACAGGTTTATCATGAAAAATAAGCAAATTATCCTTTACATTTTTATTTTATTTCAAAACAGGGTTTTGTTCAGTTGCTGAAGGTCTTGATAAGTTGCTGAGGCTGGCCTTGAATCTGCAATCCTCATGTGTCAGACCTCCAAGTACTGGGATTACAGGTATGCGCCACCATGCCCAGTTTTAATATGAAATTTTTATGTTGAAGAGCTCCTGAGTACGTAGAACTGGAATCTTCTTTACTTCTGGTGTTTTTCTTGAACTTGAACATAGGAAAATATTTTCTTGACCTGACAAGGAGGCTATTCCTGTATGCCTAGCTACTCAGGAGGTTGAGGAAGGAGAACCACAAGTTTCAGTTCAGTCTAGGCAACATAGTGAGACCCTGACTTTTATTAAAAAAAAAAAAAGAAAAAGAAAAGAAAGAAAGAAATATATCTGTTGCATAGTGTGGCAGACATATTACAATTCCCTTAAATGTATTTGACAATTTACCCTTTCTTTCATTTCTACTTATGATACATTTGGGATCAGGTGCCTTTCTCTTTCCTCTTAGTTACCTTTGGGGGTTATTTGTATAATGCTTTCCCCAGTGGAAAAGGTGCAGAACCAGTGGGATGGCACGCAGCATGGTGTGGAGCTGAGGCGGCAGCAGCTGGAGGACATGATTGTGGACAGCCTGCAGTGGGATGACCACAGGGAAGAGACGGAGGAACTGATGAGGAAGCACGAGGCGCGATTCTACATGCTGCAGCAGGCCTGGAGGGACCCGCTCACCAAACAGATTGCTGACAACCAAGTACGCCTCAGTCCAAACTTCTCACAGTATCATTTTGCCTGCTTCACTTTGTTTTTTTTTTTCTTTCTGTCATTAAATGTAATTCTTAGGACCTTGTCATGATGTTTTCCTAATTCTTGTTTTTTTATGGTATTGGAGGTTGAATTCAAGGGCATTCTACCTCCCATCCACACCCCCAGCCTTATTTTATTTATTTATTTTTTATTTGGAAGCAATCTTGCTAAGTTGCTGAGGCTGGCCTTGAGCCTGCAGATCCTTCTGTCTCGGCTCCCCAAGTACTGGGATTACAGGTGTGTGTGTGTGCCACCACTCTTGGATCCAAGTTCTTAAAATGTATATTGAAATTTACATGAAGGATTTGATCATCATGTTTGATGTTTTCTTGAAAAATTTCTTGGGGACACAAAAAATACAAACATACTTTTTTTTTTTTTTTTTTGCAAGTGGCAAGCCTTTCCAAACCAAGATCTAGGAAAAAAGGATATTTTTAAGATTCCAGGAATGTCATTTTATTTGCTTCTTTGTGCTAACGGTGACTTCTATTTATGAAATTTCCTGAGATTTTTATTTGAGTGATACTACAGTGAGCAAGTTAGGCAATAAGTAAGTTTTATTTCTTTTAATACCTTTCTGACCACATTTGTCAATGAAGGTACCTTTTTTTAGTGATCAGTTTGATTAAAATGGTTACCATTGAACACTTAACTGTATTTTTAAAGCATTACTTTAAAATTCTCTCTGCAATCATAGAAACCATTCTTGAGTGGGAGGTATTGGCCATGCAGTCATATTTTGATTAATAATTTATTTGCCCTTCAGGTAGCCTTAGATGAAAGTGTACATTTATGAAGAATAAAACAGTAAAGGGAAACAACATCTAAAACCTGGAAGCGTGTTTTTATTCTTCACAAATGTAGATTTCCCATGGTTACAAATTAAAAAGCATGTGGCAGGGTACTGGTTTCTGAATCATTTTCCGTGTTTATGATGCCTGTCACTGAATGACTCCAAAGTAATCATAGAGCCCTGGATACTTCAGAATACAATAAAGAATGGTATCAGTGTTTTAGTCATCATAGTCACAATGCAGTTGGCTCCTTTTCCCTCCCTCTCGCCCGCCCTTCCTTCCCTCCCTTCCTTCCTTCCTGCCTTCCTTCCTTCCTTCCTTCCTTCCTTCCTTCCTTCCTTCCTTCCTTCCTTCCTTCCTTCCTTCCTGGTACTGGGGAGGGAAGCCAGAGCATTCTGCCTCTGAGCTATACCCCCAGACCTATTTATTATTTTATTTGGAAACAGGGTCTCCCTAAGTTGCTGAGACTGGCTGCAAACATGTTATCCTTCTGTCCCAGCCTTCCAAGACCTGGGATTACAAGCATGCACCACCACACTGGGCTCAATGCAGTTGACTCTTTCTGTCTGCAGGATTAGCACCCATGAGTTAATCAGGCATTGATTCTGTACTCTGTCATTATGCCTATGGTAGTTGCACCTGTATGAATATGTGTAGTCATTTTTTTATTTTGTTCTTATTGAATAGGCAACACAGTATAACAATTATGTTTGTAGCATGTAGATAATGTAAAAAACCTAGAGATGATTTAAGGTTTACAGGAGGATGTGCATACTTTATATGTAAATACCATACCATTTTATATGAGGGACTTGAGCATCTGTGGGTTTCGGTGCCCCTGGGAGGAGAAGGGCCTTGAAACCACTCTTCCACAGGTACCAAGGGAGGATTGTATTTTTTTTTCTAATTCACAATGTGGTTCTTATCTCTAGGGTGGACTCCCCCCTACTCCCAGTGGCTACAAAGAGCATTAGAGGGACATTCAAGTGTTGTTTAGATTTCACGGGGAATATCTTGTTCCAGAGACGCTCAGGGATAAAAGCGTGTCTAGAGACTAATGCCCGTGGATATATTCCATGTTAGCTCAGCTATTCAGGCAGATTCTCAATAAACCTTGCTTGGCTGCGTGATCCATTCAAGCAGTTAGCTTTGTAAACACACTCAGTGATCCAGGGCCAAGAGACAGGCGACTTCTCTATTGTTGGTCCTTGCCATTTCTCCATGCTCATATAGCAGAATTCCCTCTGTGTCCATTCCTAGATGATGTACTCTCTTCTAAGAATCAGATGTATAGCAGAAGGAACGGAACAGGCAAATGGTTTGAGGAAGTAAAATATCTCAGAGAAGAAAACAAAATCTTTAATATCAGCTGCTTCATACCTGTTTTCATAGCTATTTTCCTTCTGGAATTATTTTGGTTTAAGCTTACATGCAAGAGTTTGTCCTCTCCTTTGTCTTTTTTCTTGTGATATCTGTGTTTAAAACATGTTCAAAAGTTCTAGGAGTACCAATGTTTGGGTGGTGGTAGGTACTGAGTGACCAGGCCTAACAATTACACTTGAACTTACACCTTAGCTGTTGCTCCAAGAACTGGGTCCTGGAGATGGCATCGTCATGGCATTTGATAATGTCCTGCAGAAACTGCTGGAGGATTATAGCAGCGATGACACAAGGAACGTGAAAGAAACCACCGAGTACTTAAAGACATCGTGGCTCAGCCTGAAACAAAGGTAACTCTGTGGCCTGCAGCTGACGGTGGGTTGTTGGCTGAGAGTTGGATTGCTTTGGATCTCTCATGGAGACAGGCCAAATATGTGACTCCTGGGAGTACACCTTATTATTATTGTTTCTACATTTATACTCTGATGTGCTGAGTTAGTATTATCAGGCTTACTTAGAAGGGAATGCATATTGCTACAATATCTACTTGAATTTCTATAATGCAGCTCTTCCTTGAAGAAACCTCAACTGTGATATTGATATTTTATGTTTTGATTTTCTTGTGACTCTAAGTATTGTCTAGAATACATTTCATAGTGCTATGGTAAGGAATGCAGGCATTTACAGATGCGTCCAGCTAATACTATCACGGATGGTAATTATGATAGGTTTTTTTTTTTTTGTATTGAGAATTGAACTGAGGGACATTCTTACCTCTGAGCTCTGCTCCTTGTTCTTTTTATTTTTTTACTTTGAAGTGGAGTCTCACTAAGTTGCTTAGTATCTCACTAAGTTATCAAGGCTGGCCTTGAACCTGTGATTTTCCTATCTCAGCCTCCCAAGTACTGGCATTACAGGCCTGTGCCATTGTGCCTGGCTCTGGGTCATATTTGGCTGGAGCATCCCTTTATTAGGAGCAGACACTATGGCTCTAACATTTGACCTCTGAAATAATCTATTCGTAATGAAGGTTATAATTAATTTATTATTTTTCTTCCCATTACTAACTTGTGGTATATTTGGAATAGCCTAAAATAGCATATGTGTTTATAAGAGAGATTTTCCTGTCACTTGAACACCTAGGATATGAGGAAGAAACTATAAACAGTAGTTAGCATGTCTTTAAGATTGCATATTTATATTCATCATCAGTATAAAAAGTGTTTACTTCATGTACTGGGAATGCCTGTGTCTAAGTGAAATTATGATTTCTCAAACATCTTTATCTACTTAAATGCATCTTCTTGAAAACTAATTTGATATCAAAACACATTTATTTTGAGGGGAACGAAATTGATAATATCAGAACACTTTATGGCATATATTCCTGGTAATACAGAATGATGAAGCATTTAATGAGAGTTTGACATGGATGTTTCTTGAATGTTTGCTTTTAGTTAGATTCTTTAAAGCAATTCTGAAAACTGTAAGAACAAAATTGTGAAGGAAGTTCATGAACTTGAATATGTTCCTAGATATAGGTAGGGTATCAGAGGAAATAAGACTGGGCTAGTAGATATGAAACTTTTACTAAAGGTTAAAATAGAATGGTGGTAATTTTGATCTTTCTAGTGTTTTGTTACAACTTCCCTCTTTTATGATAACAAGTTATTTGGCTAAACTAAGGATCACACAGCTAAAGGAAAGGAAGAAAGTGAATTAAAATAAGCTTTAACATTGAGGTAGACCTTAAACATTCTTCATCTGTGTTTTTCCAAAAAGTCCACATGAAAGAGTTATGACTTTGTTTTTGTTGTAAACAATACCAAAAAATTGATCATTTAGGAATGAGTGGCCTGCTTTATTTAGCACCTTCAATTCTCCCCCCCCCTTTTGCTTTTACTTTGTAAATATTTTAAGACAGCCTACAGCAGTAGTTAGATTAGATGGAAGAGGCAATTAAAAATGAATTATATTCCAAGGTGATCTTTCATTTATCATAGCTAAGACAGCCGAAGCATTCTAATTTTACCATAGTTACAAGTAGTTGTCCTTATTCTCTTTCCTTTCTGCATTTTGAGGGAAATAAGTAATTATATTAATATCCAGGCATGTTTTAGATATATTGTCATTTATAAAGCTGTGAGAATACAACAAAACTGTGGCTCAGGGGACTTCTTCATGAGTGACAGCAGGGTCTCTGTATATTGAGAGAATTCTTTCTTTTTACACAGTGATATTTATAATTTTTAACTGTTCTAAATAGACATATTCCTGGAATAAATAAATCTTTCTTTGCCTTCTTAAAGAAACTATGGAAACCTTTATTAAACTTATTATCTATTTCTTATTATTTTTGTAGAGACAGAATTAAGGAACTTTAACAACTATCGGTGAATCTAGACCAGTGTTTCTCAACTTTTTTCATGAGCTCTTCTCTAAGGAGCCTTTTTAGCAGCCTATGAAATTTTAATACTATGGTATGATGTATCTCCATATCTGTACTATAGAGTGGTGCTTTATACATAAAAACAGTAGCACCCCCCCTCAAAAAAAAAAAACCAAACCACTTATCACTTCCTTTGAGAATATATTGGCCAGTCTAATACTCTCAGGCTCAGAAAAGCTAAATGACCTGCTCAAATTCAAATAGAACAGCCAAAATGATAATACTCTTCATGCTATGTTCTGAAGAATTGGTAGTAAATTTATTCAGACTGCTAGGGTTTGTGTGACTTTGTGCTTTATTTTTAGTTTATAAATTTTGCTGAGAGTCTTACTGTCAGGATTGTGCTTAGCTCTTCGCATGCATTATTTCACTTAATGCCCGTTATTTCACTTAATGCCCATTGGAGACAGGCAGCATTTCATCAGTGTTATGTTGATGGATAAACTAAAGCACAGAGAAGTTAAGGAAGCACTCAAGCTCACACAGCTCATACTGGCAGAGCTGGGATTGGAATTCAAGCCTTTGTGCTTACACGGTCAGGCCCACACCTTCTTAACAAGTTTCATTTTTCTTCTTTGCTATCAGAGTGTCAGCATCCTTGGTGACTCCTTTGTGTACCTGTCTCTCAGATCTGTCTGTGATCCTGCTTACTGGTTCTTATCTGTGTTGAGTTTAGAAACCAGATCAGAGTAATGATAAGGGGCCTCTGCTATGAATAATGGAAAGCTCTCCAATATGTGGCCATCATATCCACACTCATGGCCTCTGAGAGGCCTTTTTATCCTGGCTCTTCTCTTATCTCCCAGTCCTATTCTGAATATACATCATTGTCAGCCAAATTCTGGAAGGGTGAAGGGTTGTTATACTTGCTCATGAAGGACTGAGAATGGATATAATGTGTGAAGATTAATAGCAGCTTTCAAAGTGAAAGTTTTGCAGGAATTGCCACTGGTCTAAGTAATTTGCCATTCACAGTTACAGGTCCCCAGGCCCTTATTTACAATGCTGAAGTCCAACAGAAAGCTTTATTCACATGGGGCTATTCTCACTGCTATAATCCAAAAATCATTGACTACATAGCTTAGAAGAAGAAAGACTTACTTGCTCATGGTTTCTTGGAGATTCTGGTTTCAGCCCATGTGAGGTCACGGTCTGCAGCTCAGGGCATGGTGGTGGGAAGAGGAGAGAGAGGGAACACAAGCCTTTCTTTTTACATCGTGGAGGCTGGAAGCAGAGGGAGCAGATAAGCAAGGGGATTCAAAGACAAAAGCACACTCCCTAAGGCCACATTCCCAGGGACCCACCTTGTCCAGCCACACCCTACTGCCTAGGTTGTCTACTGATTAAATTATAACTCTCATGACTTAACCATATCAACCCTGAGTTCTTTGGGGGGCATCCTATTTCTGACCATGGCATTGTGAGACCAAAAGTTATTTATAAAATTTCTTGGTACATGATTTATGTCCAACAAAAGGTTACCCAAGTCATCAGCATATGCTTGGTCATTGTATGTCTACCTTATAAACTCACCACTCTTGAGTCTGACTCATAATACTTCCCTATGGCTAAATTAGCAGAAGGTTAGATAATTGTCAGTTATTTGTGTCCAGTTCTTTTGAATCAACTCTACTCAAGTTAATGATAAAATACTGGATTATCAGCTTTACTGACTGCAGTATAGATATGCTAAATTTTACTAGTAGATGAAATTTCTTAGAAAATGTAATTATATTGGTTAGTGAGATCATCACAGTTGTTGAATTTATGTTGCATATAAGTGTTTTCTGTCAAAGCAGATGTTTAACCATCCTAGTAAAAAAGGGTGTAGAATTTTAAGAAGATGCAATGATCTCATTGGGAGCCAGGAACACAGAACTGATTGGTCAGTGAAAGAGTTTTATTTTCTCCTTTTGAAGTGATACTTTCTCATGAATGTTCATTAATGTATTAATAATGGCCAGCTGGACATATGGGATGTACATAGTTTACAAGGTGTTGTATGAATAGTGTATATACCACAGACTGAATTTATGAAGTTCTTGACTGTTTTGAAAACAAGGGATTATATGAATAGTATATATCACAGATTGAAGCTATGAAATTCTTGACTATTTTGAAAACAAACTAAATTCCAAAAATTTGAATTTACCTTTTATTTCTATCTTGGCTTTTCTGTTGTCTATTTTGAAGCTTCTGTTATTTTTCATTGTCTTTTTAAGTAGTGATTGTACCCACAGATTAGTAAAAACAAAGCCTTCTTCTCAGCATCTATCCATTGTCCAGTTTGATCAATGCCTTTTAAGAGCAATCAATAGAAGATTCTTATACTGATCTCAGCTCCAGTAGCAGCTGTCATTCCAAAATCAATGGGCTTAGGTAAAAAGTACAGATAGCCTTATTCTTCTAGCCTGTCCACCAATGTGAGATTCCGAGATCTGGGTCAGTCAACTTGATTTATCCTCTCAGAAACTTATTTCTTTCTCTGAAAGTCACCTTTAGTTTTCAACCTGTTTCTTTTATTTTCATTGCTAGCATTTCATTTTTAGTTTTCCCTTTTATGCTAGAAACTAAACTGGCCAAGAAGAGAAATGTGAAAATTATACTCTTCTGTTATGTTGTTTTAATATTTCAGGTACCATTTTACTGTACTTAAAAAAAATACCAATAATGTCTTTGTGATATATCCCTAAGAGTGCTCATATTTTCATTTAAAACAATTAAAAATGTGCTATATAAGAGAGAGACTAATAAGTGTGGAGAAAATTTAAAAAGTATAAGTCAGAAGTGACATCAGCATCAGAGTTGCTTGTGAGGCTGAGGAGGGAGTATAGGAAGAAAATTTCAGAGTGAAAGGCAAATATAAGGGCGGGAGTCAGAAAATAACATCAAATGTGGTTGAGTAAGAAGGTATGGAGTTGAGAAGTGCTAGGAGAGGCCAAGACCAGATCATCAATGATAGAAAGAAAGGAGTGGACTTGAGATGTGCTTCAGAAGTTGAAAAGATATTTTAGTAGAAGTAGAAAAGATACTTTAGTGGGAGTGGAAATAATGAAAGACGGCATTTTGTAAAAGGGTGAGTGGTGGTATCAGTCCTTGAATTGGAAAAGGCTGTGAAGGCTTCGGGAGAAAGAAATAGAAAATAGTTTTTTGACATTTTTGTTGGAGATGCCTGTTAAATATCTAAATGTATAGGCAAGTGGATATATGAATTTGAAATTCAAATGTTTTAACCTCCAATATGAATGGGGGAGTTCTTAACATTTACACTGGAGATTAAGTGTGTGAGATTGGATGAGATCACTAGGGAAAAAGTAAAGACATAAAAGAAAAGAGGGTTCTTAACTCCATCCATAGCCCTTTCAGTGATGGAGCAAAAGGAACTGAAAACCAACTTCCAATGAAGGAGAAAAATAATTCCAGGAGTTTTGATGTTTAGAATTGGATGGAAGATAATGTTTCTAAGTGGGAATGGCGAGATGAGAATATTTCCAAGGGAGAATGATCATGGTGTTGAATGAGGACAGAGTATTCAGAAAAGATGACCCAGAACACCATTCATGGAATTCCACAGCTTGGAGATTCCTGGTGATTTTCAAAAAGCACTAGTGTGTGTTTGTGTGGAGGGGGTGCTGGGGATTGAACCCAAGGCCATTCTACATCTGAGCTATACACCGCAGCCCTTTTTTATTTTTTGTTTTGAGATGGTCTTCCGATCCTACTGTTTCAGCCTCCCAAGTACAGGTATGTACCAATGCATCTGGCTTGAAAAAACACTTTGAAGGATGTGATCAGGCTAGAAGCAGAAAATGAATTGAAGGTGAGGAGGTAGAAATAATTAGTGGAAACAACTTTAGAGAAGTTTATTGTGAAGAAGGACTGAGAGATTGGGTAATATCTACTGGGGACTTGGTCTTTCACTCCCTCCCTCCCTTCTTTTCTTCCTTTGAACCATGGAGCATTCTACCTCCAAACTACACTTCCAGTCCTTTTTTATTTTTTTTATTTTATTTTTGGTACTGAGGATTGAACCCAGGGGCATTCTACCTCCAGGCTACATCCCCAGTCCTATTTCTTATTCTTTATTTTGAAACAGGGCCTCACTAAGTAGCTGAGGTTGGCCATGAACCTGGATCCTCTGGTCTCAGCCTCTCAAGTATTGGGATTACAAGCATGTGCCACCACGCCTGGCTCCTTTTTTTTTTTTTAAATAGGTTTTCACTAAGTTGCTGAGGCTGGCCTCAAAACTAGAGTCATCCTGTCTCAGCCTTCCAAGATTAGCTTTTTTTAAACACTTTTTAAAACCAGAGCATGTATTATAACCAGTTGTTGAAACTCTCAAGTTGAACTGGATGCTGCAACAGCTTCCCTCTTGGATTTAGGTATTGTTCCTTCACGGAATCCCTGCCGGAATCTGTGATATACAATTTTGAGGTGCTTCATTTGACCAATCTTGGTGGTATTTCATCTTTAGCCACAGGTAGACTTCTGAAGGTTGTAGGCCTTAAAACCACAGTGGCAGCACAATGTGTGCATCTTATTACGATGCTTTTCAAAGGATGGCGTTCCCTTCGTCATATCGCTTCTGTGGCCAGGTCCAAAGAGCTAGCTTTTCATTTAAAAGGGGATATGGAGAAGCATGTTTTTAAGCTTGTGGCTGTGATCAAGTAGAGGAGAGACTGAGATTCCAGACAGAGGGGAAGGAAAGAGGAAAGGAAGTCTTTGTATAGATTAGAAAGCAAGATATGGAGAACTGAGTTTCATGAGACCTGAGTTGCATTTTCCATCATGACAGAGAATGCAAGAAGATGAGTGCAGGTGCCTTGGTGGTGGGGAGATTAAAGATCTCTCTGCAAGGACCGTACTTCCTTTGGGGTCAATGTAACATGTCAGTAAGGTTTGATGTTGGACTAAGGGACATTGAAAGAGAACTGGAGATATGCAGAATAAAAGATGGAGAGAGAGGAAGGTCTTTGGATGAGACTGAAGATGAGAATCGTCTCTAGTCAGTAATGAGGCTAAGGTGTTTCTGTGGGTGACACAGTCCCTCACTAGAGTTATGGTTGGCAAGAAGATCTTGAATTGGATTTCAGGCTCTACTTACCCATTGAGGCAGTGGACAACTTTATAACCATATGCAGTGATGGTGAACCTGGAGTACACTGTACAAACATAATGGATAAATGTCTTGTGCTTTAAAACAGTAGTATTCTTCCTGGAGGATGGAAGAACACTGGCTTTAAGTAGCCCTGGAGAGCACACTGAGACATATAAAGGATCTGAGAGAAAAATGAAAAAAAAATTATTAAAAGTCAGCAGGGTAAGCCGGGCGTGGTGGCGCACGCTTGTAATCCCAGCATTCGGGAGGCTGAGACCGGAGGATCCGGGTTCGCGGCCAGCCTCAGCTACCTAGTGAGGCACTCCGCAACTTAGTGAGACTCGGTTTCAAAATAAAGAATAAAAAATAGGGCTGGGGGTATAGCTCGGAGATAGAATGCCTCTGAGTTCAATCCACAGTAC
>PVLC010035051.1:0-16631 GCA_004027655.1 Graphiurus murinus | reverse complement strand
ATAGTTAAATTACATTTTCTAATTGAATCTTCTTACCATGATCTATATTATATTAAAAAATCCCTTTTAGTAAAGAAGAAGTAAGATTTACAACTTTTTTAGGAATATCATCACCATGGCAATGCTAGGTCCTAAAACATACTTTCTAATTGAATGGGCTTTGGGGTCATTATTCATCTGGCCTATATAAACACAAATGTGTAGTTACCTTAGAATTAGTAAAAAAAAAAAAAATGTGTGTATATATATATACAGATATATATACATGAAATAATAATTTGGTAGAATTCTATTGCATTAGTCATTATAGAACTTGCTAAATTATTTGGTTACACTGACAAATTTTGTCAAATATTTCTTGGAAAAGGCAATTGGTACCCTGAATAAAGTAACCAGACATTGAAAATCTTTGCCTTAGTATTTACATAGATAACATTTTGAGAAGCAATGTTTGCAAAAAATGGAATTAAATGGAGAAATGTATTTAGATACATATAAACATCAAAGATAAACACGATGATATTAAATGTAATAGAGGAGTTAAAATTAAATAATAAGCCTGGCGTAGTGGCACACACTTGTAATCTCAGCATTTGGGAGGTTGAGACCAGAGGATCTGGGTTTGCGGCCAGCCTCAGCTACCTAGTGAGGCATTCCACAACTTAGTGAGACTCTGTTTCAAAATAAAGAATAAAAAATAAGGCTGGAGATATAGCTCGGAGGTAGAATGCCCCTGAGTTCAATCCCCAGTACCAAAAAAATAAATAAATAATATATAAGTTTTGAACTGCATCTCAGAAGGTGGAGGTAATGTCCGTAATCATCAGAAAACAAAGATCTCTTTCATGTTTTATTTTATCCTAGGCAATACCTAAGTACTGGAAATGTGGTTACATTCAGTATGAATACTTGATGTCATTTTTCAAAGTTTGCTACTCTTGGATATTATATGGTATAGTATTAAAACAGACTATCAAGTAGAAATTAAAAAAAAAACCTACATTCTGCATAGCTAGGCTTTTCTTCTGATCATTATATAATTCCTAAATGCACATTGTTAAAGCTAAAGAACATTTCCATTGTGGAGTTAAGATATTGAAAATACTAATCTTTTTCTCTGTCTATATGTCCATGCAATTATCATAACCTAGCATTGAGAAGTATTCGTTTCTATATAATTTATTTAAACTTGACCTTCTGGAACTATGAAATGGGTAGACAGGATACAGGGAAATACATGATGACACCATGTATGGTATTAGCTTATAATTACTAATGTCTGGTTGACCCTTACTTTTGTATATCTATTCACAGTCCTATGAATTTTATATACTTAGACAATTTGTTAGTTTCAAATTCAAAAAAAAAATTTGCTAGAACAAACTAATTCAGTACAGTAGATTATCTCCTTTTCATTTTGCAGATAGTGAAGGAGAGGCCCAAGAACATGAAGCTGCTTCACAAAAGCAGAGATGCTTTATGGTAGATCTCACTCAAGAGCAGACTCAGGTCAGGATTACTGAACTACAAATCCTCCAAGTTCTGAAAATGATATCTTGAGGAATGGAAATAAATTAATAGTAGCTATACATATTTAAGCATCATGGTAAATACTTTAGGTGTTTCACCCACAGAGCAAATGTTGGAGAAATATGCAAAACTTTATAGAAAATAAACATAAACTCAGATTGGTTATCTACAGGAGAGAAATTAAAACAGTAGATAAGATAATAAACATATTTTTCATGGAAGAGATTTATTAAGAGCAATATCTGAGTGAAAAGGTGGCAGGAGAGGGAGAGAGTAGGAAAAGACATAAAACTGTGAAGATGCGGAAGGAAGGTACAGCTTAGTAGAAATAGTTTCAGACTGCAGTTCAGTTTTTTAAATGTTTGGCTAGGTTAATGGGGTGACCTTGGCTCAAAGTCACAAGTAAGTATGCATCCCATGCCAAGAGACTTGAGTAGCACTTCTTCACAAGCAACATATATTCTGACTTTGCACTACACATATAAACTCTTTCATGATGGGTTGAAGATGTAGTAAGAACTAAAAAAAGTTTAGAAGATGATGTAGAAAAATGGTTTTTTTCCCTAGCTTTTCAGTAGACAATATTTTCTGACTACATTCAAATGAACAATTTCTGTTCCTTAATATATACTATAAATGAATTAAATAGCACACCATATACTGATTATTTCCAGAATACAAAATCAATAAATATCTAGAACCTAGAAAAAAATAACTTAATCTATGAGTCTGGAATAAACATTTCAATGAGAGTGGATCATATGGCTAAAAGATATATAAGATTGTTAACCACTTTAATAATCAGGAAAATTCAACTCAAAATCACATTTGCAATATAAAAAATAACCCTATAATATTGTAAAAAAATGACAGAATAAAAATTGTGTACTGGGAGAAATAGGAAGTCCCAATGCTAGTTGTTAAAATTACTTTGGGAAAGAGTCAGACATAAATTAACTAATGGGATGGGCATATGCCATATCATTCTACCCATTTACTCCTAGATATATATCTACATTCAAAGCCTTTCGGAGCTTTTTAAAGGAAGAAGATGATGATGATTGCTATTAGACTCATGCTAGAGGGTAAAGGTGGGAGAATCAACTTGACAATAGATTCAACAAAGAACAATTGTAGTATATTCCTGCCATTGAAGGCTCTATAACACAAAGTTAAATAAACTGAACTAAAGCTGTATTTCATCACAAACCATGTCTGAAAACATAATATCGAGCAAAATAAATAAGTCATAGAACAAGAAGTCAACATTGCTATTGAAACACAGTAAAACTATACTGTATTGTTAAGGGATCCATATATATATATATATGGTAGAATTATAAAAAAGCAAAGGAATTAGCACAATCACAGCATTCTGGGGAAAGGAGTTGAAAGGAGAGAGCTGCAAAGTGGAGGAGAGACCTCTAGCTTTTCTTCTAAAAGATTATGGATATATTTCAATGCTTGGTTAATTTGTCTTCAAAATGTAGGTACAGATTTTTATATTCCTATATGTATGTATATTTCATAAAATTAATGACCAAAAGATAAACTAAGACATAGGAGTTGGGTCCCTTTTTCAAGGTCACAGTTGATAAGTAGTTGTGAAATTAAGGTTTCATTAAGTAGGTATGGACTTAATACCAAAACTTATACTCTTTCTTCACAAATTGCCATTTAATTAATTTTCTCATGCATTTACATAATTGTTGGCCTTTTCAACAGCACAATCTTTACTTGGAATGCACATCTAAGTCATTTGTAGACAAACAAAAATGTTTTAAAAACCACATTCATTTCCTTCTCATAGTCATCAGTCACACTGCAAACACTTTTAGAAGCAGCCATCACTTTTAGTATCTCCACCTCTACTTTATCATTATCCAACATTTATATAAATATTTCTTTCATCTTATATTAAATTGCAACTATTTATTTTTAATTTAAGCAATTTTCTTTCCTCCTTTTTATAGAAAAGCTTAAAAAAAGCTTAAGGGACAGAAAAAAGAGAGAACATATCAGTCCTTCTGCCTATAACACTTTTTCTATATCACCTTCTTTATCTTCCTTTCTTGTACCAATTTATAATTAACCTTCAATAATTTTTCTAACATTTATTGAGCACTGAATTATGTTCCAAATGCTTTAGAGTAACTTTCTCATTAACTTCTCAAGGAACTAGTATGAGACTAATACACTAAAAGACAGAAACATGTCAATGATGCACGGTCGGTAGTAGATGGTGAAATGGGGATAGAGGATGGACAATTTGCTTACAGAGATATTACAGAGATATGAAACTTATCCACTGTGCTATGCTGCCTCTTCAACAAATCTAAGCATGCCATGTTTTCCTTAAGACCTTCTCCTAGTTGCTTTCTAAAAATTCCATCTCTTCAGGTTAGGATTCCTACATGTTAGCTCCTGTATCCCCTCACAGGATCTATCAGTCCTAATGACAAACTATAAAGGTGAAGAAAGAATAAACCTAGGAGTCAGACTGCCTGGAGTTGTTAAACCCTTCTTTTTCCATATGAAGCATATGCTTACTAAGTTTTCAGCTACATTTAATGAACCTCTGTTAAATGGGATAAAAAATGTCTACCTCAGGGCTGTGGTGACTTTTAAATTGAATATGAGAAAAGTACTTAAAATGGTGTTTAAAACATACTAAATGTTTAGTGAAGTTTTTTCTCTATTTGTCAACAGGAAAAACAACCATCTTCCTACATGTCATTCACTTCACAAAGGATGAATAAGCCAGTATTGGCTTCTTATTTGGAGAGTGTTTCAATCACCCACAATTAAATCATACTCATGCCAGATCCTGAACTGGAGGAGGAAAGAAAGTATTCCTGCTAAGCCTGGATCTTGCAGGCCTCAAATTGTCAGGAGGAATGAAGTAATAAAGTGTGTGAAAGGTAAGAAAATCAAAACTTCTATTCTCTAAATCAATATCCATTTATGAAGATCTCTTTATCTTTGTAGATTCCATGCATGGGATATGTTAGATTCTTGCTGAGGAATTACTCTTGTAATTCTCTGAAGGTTTCTTGAATGATCTGCCACTTTTCAAGATGCTTAGAAAGTATGTTTAAGCTCTCATTAGATGGAATTGAAAATACCTATGCATGGTAAAGCTGATCAATAAAAGATAAGCGTTTAAAAGACCATAAAAATCAAGATGCTTTATTGATAAAATTATAAATGCAGTTTTATATAAACAATCCTAATACATCTCCATAATTTAAGATTGTCAGAAGCAGTAAGTTATTTCAGAATAACATCTAATTTGGGATTAAAATAGAGTAAAATATTTGTTATTGGAAAGTTTTTATTAATAGAATTTATATTACATTTAATAAACTTTCCACTATTTTATATTTATTTAACAATCCCCTAAATTCAAGCTTCTCTGTCATCTTTTCATACAATCAAACCTTAAGCTTTTGTTAGAAATAACTTGTTTCTATCACATTATACTGCTACTTAAGTTTAATCTTATTTATAAAAACTTTTGAATGTATAGACTCAAAAAAAACTAAATATTAAAGTAGGATCAACTGAAATTTAATTATTTGGGAAGCCATTTCAAAGAAGTCTGAATATAGATCACTGTAGATCACAACTATGTCTTCAAAATAGCTTAATATTTGGAACAATATTATTTGTTGGCTATGTAACCTTAGAAAAATATCTGAGTCTCAGTTTTATTATTAATAAAATGGAAATTGCACTAGATACCTTATTGATATGTAGTAGTGAGTAGAAATTTAAATAAATAAATCCATTAGTATGTTTCTGAGGTTAAAATATACTCAATATTCTTTAATGGCATAAGAGCACACTTAAATATTCTTCACCTCTCTCTGCCTCTACACTATTAACCATGTGACTTTGTAGATCCATCCTTTGTCTTTGAGCTTGCCCATGTAGCTTGCTTGAACTGGTAAGATCACTTGTTAACCAAAGTATTGAGGTTACAAAACACCAAAGAGCTTTACTTGGGATTTTGAGATTTATAATTTAGGGAACAAATTCCAGTAAAACTGTAAGTATATTTGAAAGAGAGAACAAAGTGCTGAGATTGAAGCAGACAGTTGTTTTGAAAGAACTACTATGGTACAGGCAAGTGTTAAAATCTATGTGTTCATAGTTAACTGGTCAATAACCGTTTATGGATATAGAGCCAGAGTGATTGGGCAACTGGAGCTGCAGGCAGCTAGAAGTATCAAATTGGTGAAAGGTTAATGTCCCATCTTACCTGGATCAAGTGCAGCCTGTCAGATATCTATCTGCATTAGTTTAGAATGTGTTCTCTCTGACCAAACTGATTCTATTGTAGGTAGTTTTTAATTTCATAAATCACATATGACATAATAAGAGGATTAAAATACACTTGTATAGTTGGGCTGAATATCTCCCTGGGCAAAGTTGCCACTGTCCTGTTAGTCTGAGCTCTGGGAGAGACCTGAACCTGATTTTCAGCTCAAATTAGACCCACCTAGCCAAAACACACAGGTATGTGGTGGAGAAAAAATTGTTGCTGGCCACTGTGTTAATCTGCCAGATGTGGGAATTCTGTATTATGTGGCATTCATATGTCAATGGCTAATTGATAACACAGCTCCGAAGTGTTCCCTGTATAACTCTAAAAATAGCTTAAACTTTTGAAACTTTTATTTCTTCCCCTATTCAGTGGCTAAACTAATATTACCTTACTGTGAGTTTTGTGTATGAGTTAATATCTATGAAGTACTTAGGATTCTTTTCACATGCTATACATAAAAAGCATCATAAATGTTACCTGTTATGGTTGTGTTGCTGTTAAGAGACCTTAGTTCCTATGATTTTAAGGTATTATGTGTTTCCACCATTTAGTCCCTGTACCTCTCCTCTCTGAAAAATTCTTTACACAGAAAGTTCATGTGTGTCCAATTTGGATACTTTTCAATTATAGAATGTACCTCTAATGGAGTCCAATAAGTTCAGTTCCCATCTTGACAAACATATTACTGACATGTATTTTAGGCAAGTCTATAATAAGAATGACTTTTACTATATAGCCACCACCAAGAATTATGACTGAAAGAAAGGCATAAAAAGTAGCTGAAAGCCAGAGACCTGTGTGCAAGAGAGACTTTTTTCCCTTTGACACACAGTAGTGAAGAAGCTATTTCTTTCACAACTATGTTTAAAATAATCTATTAAACATTTTATTGCATGATTCACTAAAAATTCTTTACCTGAAAGAACAGAAAGGCATCAGATATAACAGTTTGTGATGAATCAACTTTACTATGTGTCAACTTTACTAGCCTATGATGCCCATGTGTTTGGTGAAACATCAGTCTTGACATTGCTGTGAAGGTATGTTTTATACATAATTAGCACTTAAATCAGTAGACTTTGAGTGAAGCATATTATTTTCCATGTTGTGGGTAAGCTTAATCCAATCAGTTGAAGGACTTATGAGAAAGACAGTGGTTTAAATTCATTCTGTCTCAAGAATGCAACTTTAAAATTCTTGTCTGAGTTTCCAGGCTGCAGATTTTGGACCCAATACTGCCTCAAATACCTATCCCTTAATTTCCAGCCCGCCTACCTGCTCTATAAATTTTGGATTAGCCAGTCTCCAGAATTGTTTGAATTAATTTCTTAAACCTCTCTATATAGATTAACCTCCTCTCTATATAGAATATATATATATTATATACTTATATATATTCTCTATATAAAAACCTCTCTATATACCTCCTCTCTATATAGAAATATATATATATATAGAATTCTAAATATATATTATATATATAAATATATATTTCTATATAGAGAGGAGGTATATAGAGAGGTTTTTATATTTATATATATTCTATATGTTATTTATATATATTCTATTTATATTTATATATCCTATATATAAATACAGAACCAGTAGTAATATATATATATTTTTTTTTTTACTACTAATATATATATTTTACTACTGGTTCTGTTTTTCTGGAGAACCCAGACTACCACAGTAGCATATGGAGAAATCATACTTAGGGTAAATATGCAAAGAACACTAGGCTGCATATGGAAGCAAATTTCAATTTTCAGTGTATTATCTCCATTTATTAATTCAGTAATTCTACAAATATGCAGTGATTTCTACCATATTATATAATTTAGATTCATGAGATTAACTTCCTCTAGGAGTTCATAATCTAGGAGTAGACTCAAACTGCTAATCACCCAAAGGAGAAAACTCAGATGACAAGAATCACTACAGCATAGAGAAACCAGGATCTAGGACTAGAGAAAAGTGTTCAAATGGAACATACCAAATAATGTGATGTGCATAAATGAATATGTCACTATTAACCTCACTATCATGTACAATTATAATGTACAAATTAAAATTATTTAAAAAGAGGTAGAGGGATCCATAAACAACAGAAATTTAATTTGAAATATACCAAAAGTAAGAATTATTAGACAAAGTCATAGAAGTATAGAAATTGACAGGAAAAAAAATTAATGAAGTCATAGAAGTATAGAAATTGACAGGAAAGAAACTAATGAAACCAAAGTTTTAAAGATGAAAAACTACAAATTATGGTCTGAAACTTTGGATGGTGTGAATCTGCTGTTGGAATTTGTAGTCATCATCAGCTTCTGTAGAAAGAGCCATAAAAAAAAAAGGAGGTAGATGAATCTGTCAAGGGAAACATTGTGCCTGGTTATCAATTTCTGGGAAGGAGAGCAGCAGATACTGATTACCAATGCTAGGGTTGGACTCACACTAAGTCTTCCTATTGTATCTTGGTATCAGAGTTGTGAAAAGAAACACCACACTCAGGTATTGGATGGAATGAGGTCATATTTATACAGAAGAGAGATGCAGCAAGATTAACTTCAATGGTGTAAGCTGGATCTCCTTGGCTAGAGATCCTCCTAGGCAGTGAGGAAAGGCAAAAGGTGATAATGAGACACTTGAGATTATTAACTTATAAAGAGAAAAAATTTGTTTTGGTTCATGATCTTGAAGTTTCCCGTCCAAGACCAAGAGATCCCATTTATTTAGGCCTTTGGCTAATCAGCACATCATGGTAGGAGCATGTGAAGGAACAAACTATTCACCTTAGAAGCCAGAAAACAAAGACAAGGAGGAAGAGATTAGGTTCCCACAACCTCTTTTGAGGGTACACTTCCAGCAAGCTAAGAAAGGGAAGCATAGATTTAGTACATTTTTGTTCAGCCTGATCTGCATAAAGATTTTCAAATTCCTTAGGGAAAAGCAGTTGGAGACAGACCTTGGTTCCACAATGTATTTAGCTAGTTTGTGCTTTTTAATTGCATAGTAAATTTTAAGTATTTCATTCTCTAGTCTGACATAGTCAGTCTTAGCTTTTTGGTGTAACTAGAACTTCCTGAGACAAATCACTTTCACATATAATTATGAATAAAATTAATGCAAGTTGACCTTAGAAATATTGGTAAAAAGTCTGGTGTCTATGGTAGACAGGCTTAAAAATATATAATCCTTATATTAAAATCTATTCAAAATATCTTTCTCTTTGAGTGTAACACTTTAACATACACCATCATATAGATTTGTTTTCTGTAGTATTTTATATCCTTGTTAGCTGGATGCCCTATTCTAGACTAGTTTCCATAGGCATTTTTGAAACTTAGACACATTGGTTTGCTTACATCCAAAGATATATGAGAACCATAAAAACATGTCTGTGTTTATAGTAGTGTTTCTTAAAAATATACAACATTTGTGTGTTTATAATAGTGCTTCTCAAACATATAAACATAAAACTATATAACTATGTTCCTGGACAAGCAAAAACAAAAACTATTCTGTTATTTTATCCCATGAACCTATTTTGTATTATAATTTGCAGGTAGAGAATGGAATAACATATCATAAAGAAAATATCATCCATCCTGCCACATTAATTTAATGAATAAATTTCCACTTTTATTCCTTCCTCCAACATGATTAAGCAAGCACCTCTAAATTTATTATCTCATTTTATTCCATAAATAGATGAAGAAACCGAGGTATAGAGTAGCCAAATCAGTTCTCAGGGTGAAATAGGATGTGTGCCTGAAGAGAAAAAGGGAAAATCACTGAAGCAAATTATGCAAAACTAAAAAAAAAAAAAATTTGCCTCACAATGACCTAGCAGTTAAATATATGACATAAATTAATCTAACTGGTAAATTATATCCTGTCTTAAAAATGCATATAAAATCGGACAAGTTGTTACAAAAAAATTGCTTTAGTATACAATGAAAGAAATTGTAAAATTAAGATTTCAGACTATTTTATGCATTATATAGGAAGCTCCACATAAAGTGACAACAATTCAAATAGGAAATTACAAATATTTAGAAAAAGCAGGCAACTCACAAGAAGCAAAGGTAGCAGACAAGACTTATTTAACTGCTATTCATTAAAAACAATGAAAATAAAATTCATATACAAGATTCAATTTTACTTGTATGTATTGATAAAAATTGGAAAATAAAATAAAAATACTTAAGATATATTAAATCGGTGCTGGGCATGGTGGCACACGCTTGTAATCCCAGCATTCAGGAGGCTGAGACCAGAGGATCCGGGTTCGCAGCCAGTCTCAGCTACCTAGTGAGGCCCTCCGCAACTTAGTGAGACTCGGTTTCAAAATAAAGAATAAAAAATAGTCCTGGAGGTATAGCTCGGAGGTAGAATGCCCCTGAGTTCAATCCCTGGTACTGCAAAAAAAAAAAAAAATATATATATATATATATATATATATTAAATATGTGAGAATGACTTTAATAAAACATATAGATGTATAGATGCACACTGGATACTCTAAAACAAGAGAAATGAAATATGACTTAAATAAATGAAGAGATGTATTAAGTACTTAATTTGGAAGACTCAATATTGTGAAGAAGTTACTTTTCCCAAAATTGTTCAATAATTAATGGAAACCTCGATTAAATCCACAAATCCAATTCACAGAATGTGACAACTGATGCTAAAATCAATATGGAGATGTCAAGGACTGAGAATAGCCAAAATAATTCTGGGAAGAGGGGTAGTCATGATAAAATAACCTAATTACCAGATTTCAGATTCATCACATAATGGAGACAATGTGAAATTAGAGTAAGGATAAATGTAGAGACAAATGAGACATAAGAGAAAGCACAGAAAATAATTCACACATATATATCAATTGACAGAGTGGAGAAAACTTATATTTAAAAAAATTATTACTTTTGCAAAAATCAAACAAACCAAGTTAATTAAGTGTTTAGATTTTGAAGAGACCAAGATTTCCCAGACAAAACAAACAAACAAACAAACAAACAAAACCAAAAAGGCATAGTTTATAAACAAAAAAATTTAAATTGGACTTCATCAAAGATGATTCTTGCAGGGTGTGGTGAGGCAAACATGCAATCCAAGTACAGGTCCAAGGAGAGCCTCAGCAATGTAGCAAGATTCTCAGCAACCTAGTGAGACCCTGTTTCAAAATAAAAATAAAATAAAAAGGTCTGGGGTTGTATCTCATAGATAAAATGTCCCCTGTATTCAATTCCTGGTACCACAAAAAAGCAAAAAAAGAAAAGACAAATGATAAAGACCTTCTGTTTTTCAAAAACATTTCTGAAGCAAATAAATGCAAACAAACTACAAAAAATACATATATAGTACAAAACATATAATATATAGTCAATATAGAATAAAAACTTCAAAAAATTAAAAATGAGGCAATTTAAAAATGAGTTAATAATTTAAATATCTAAAACATCAGATATACAAATGGTTGTGAAAAATTTGAAGAGTACTCATCATAATTAGTTAACATAAAATATGAACTTAAAGTGACATGTCATTAAATATCATTAGAATAGCTAAAATTAAAAATAATATCTGTAATAAATGTCAATGAAGAACAACTGGAATACTATACAACACTGGATAAAAACATAAAAAGTGTGTAACAACTTTTAAAATCATATTGGCAGATTGTTATAGATTTAAAAATATAATTATCATAAGACTAGTCAATTTTATTCCTGGATATTAACACAAGAAAAATTAAAATGTGTCCATACAAACAATTGTAGAAAAAATGTTTAAACAGCTTTATTGGCAATACCTCCAAAATGGATGTAATCTGGATATCCTTAATAGCTGAAAATAAATGAATGGTAGTAAATGTAGACTGGCATGTTTAATTAAGCCAGAAAAAGTTTATTACATCCTCATGTGGTAACATAAATGGGCTGTTTATTGACTATTGTTTTATTTTTCAATTGTTATAAATTTGACATTTTACAAGAAAAATTTCCACTTTATAGTTTTAGAGCAAATTTTGCAATAATGAACCCAGGGATGTCTTAAGGAAAACTCATGAATGGAGAATATTATTGTTGTTGTTGTTACCAGGTATACAAAGAATTATCACAGACAATAGCAAGCTGACTTCATTGATATTTTGAACAATGAACCAAGAGAAATCATTTTAATTTAAACAGAAATAGTAACCCCAATTTCAAAGATTCCATAACAAAATATTTGTTAAAAGAGCAGGAAATATTAGTCCTCTATCAGAGGGATACCTGACAAAAATTTTCTCCCATTCCATAGGTCATATTTTTAGACTCTCCATGGTTTCCTTTGATGGGCAGAAACTTTTTAATTTAATGGCATTTCACTTATTAATTCTTGTTTTAATTTTCTGAGCTTTAGGGATCTTGTTGAGGAAGTTTCCACTTGTGTCTATATGTTGGAGTGTTGGACCTATGCCCATCTCTAGTAGCTTCACAGTCTCTGGTCTAACTTCCAGGTCCTTGATCCATCTCAAGGTGACTCCTCTGCAGGGTGAGAGGTAAAGATTCAGTTCTATTTTTCTACAAATGGATTTACCAGCTTTCCCAACACCATTTGTTTAAAAGACTGTCTTCTCTAACTTGTGTGTCTGGCAGTTTGTTGAAAATAAATTGGCTATACATGTGTGGGTTTGTCTCTGTATCCACTATTCAGTTCTATTGCTCTATGTAACTGTTTTTGTGACAATGCCATGCTATTTTTATTACTATAGCTCTTTAGTATACTTTGAAGACAGGATTTGTGATACTTTCTGAGTAGTTCTCATTGCTGAGAATTGCTTTGGCTAATCTGGGTCCCCTATTTCTCCATATAAAATTTATGACTGATTTTTTTAGGACTTGAAGAATGACTTTGATATTTTGATAGTGATTGCATTGACTCTGTAAATCACTTTTGGTAGAATAGCCACTTTTATAATATTTATTCTGCTTATCCAAGAGCAAGTGATATCTTTCCAACTTCTTAGATATTATTTAATTTATTTCTTTAGTGTTTCATAATATTCAAAGGGACTCTAAATAATGAAAAAGAACCTTACTGGAATCAAGAAGGTAGTCTACAAGAAGGGGGAGGAGAAGATTGAGGTTCATTACTGGAAATACTACCATTGACTATGTGTACATATATGAATACACCAAGGTCAATCTCAGTACTTTGTATTGAGAAGGGGGCAAATGGGGAGGTTGGAAGGGTGCCAATTTCTGTGTGCATGTATATCACTGTCAACATGACTTATATTATGATGTGAGACTATAATACAACAATGAAAACATAATAAAAAAGCAGGAAATATTTCATAGTATGAATGAACGCCATTCTTGTATCTTCAGGAGTAAATATATTTCCAAGAAATCAAGATGTTACAAATCAAAAACATTCATCAATCAACTTAATGAAGTAAATTCATCATGAAAATAGTCTGTGAAAAATCAATAAATTTTGGAGTTTGTGTAAATTATTTCATCTATCTTCAAGAGAAAATAGATCCTAAAAAAACTAAAATGGTTTGAGGCTTCACTTCAGATTTGAGTGAGGGGTCTTTCTAATATATTCCAGTTCATTTTTAAAAATATTCAAGGTCCCAGACTACTTCTCTAATTAGAGCCCAAAAGGAAATACAGTCACCAAAGAGATGTCAAGTTGTATTTCATCATGGAAATACCCTTCTCCAATTCCCACCCAAAAGATGAATTTCTGTAGTACAGAACCAGAAAGGAATGCAATACTGTAGAATTTGATAAATTACTATATCACACCATCTTCAAAGGTTTCAATCATCCCTGGGTGTATATAATCCTCCAGGTACACAGATCTTTTAAGTTTTCAGAAGGGCATTACAGTTTACCTTTTCTTTCAGGTAAAATCGTGTATATGCTTATTAAATACTCTGCTGTTATATGTAACTAATGCACATCATGGCTCTCACATACTGATTGCCTTCCAAGCCTCCCCTCAGTGTCACATCAAGCAAAATTATAGTGGCACTATAGCAAAACTAATTAGGCCACACTGACCTGAGCAGTGGGCAGTTCTCATTGATCTCAGCCCAAGTTTGTTTAAATTTGGAAAAAAGAAAACAAAGTAGAAAAACATTTCTATTTATTACCAGCTCTTCTTAATCACCTATTTATTCCAACTGACAAGAAATTAATGAATTTTCCATCAAAGGGATAACATTCAGAAAAGAAACAAGAGGTAAATCCTTTGAGATGCACTTTTAATTACACACCCATACCTCATTTAAATATGCATGCTAATTATTTAGAAAAAAATTGTATTTGTCTAAATGAAATACTTTTATAATAAATACTCATTTCAAGGAAGCAATAGAAAATATATCAATTAGCCGGGCGTGGTGGCACACGCTTGTAATCCCAGCATGCGGGAGGCTGAGACTGGAGGATCCAGGTTCGAGGCCAGCCTCAGCTACCTAGGTGAGGCACTCTGCAACTTAGTGAGACCCGGTTTCAAAATAAAGAATAAAAAAAATAGGGCTGGGGGTGTAGCTCGGAGGTAGAATGCCCCTGTGTTCAATTCCCAGTACCACACACAAAAAAGAAAATATATCAATTAAGTGACAAGGAGCTTCAATGTGAAATTACATAATTTTTTTTCTAGATTCAGGATTTTCTAAAGTTACCTATTAAGAGAATAAGTAATTTAAGATTTTGCTTTAAAACAAGTATTGCCTATTAACATATCAATGACAAAAAGACTCATTCACCACATTTCATTTCTGAGAGACATTCAAGTGGCAGTTCTACTAGTCACACGTGGACAAGGATAACTTTAGTATTTCTTTGTTTTCCAAAGTGTGCTTTTTAAAAAATTTATATAACTTACTATTAGATTTACTGTTATATCTAAAGCCAGATTCTAGAGCTCCTCTGTCACCTGTTGACTTTCTTAAAGTCAAATCTCTAACTCACATTGGTGATTATAAATATATGAAAATTCTGACAGATATATGAGAAATAAATATTAAAAATTTTATCTACTTATGTATCATCTATAACATCTTTCATATATGCATGCACACACATATATACATAAAAGAGATAAAGAGATAATTATTTCAGATATAACCAAATGATTACCTATAGTAGTGGAGCTTTGCAGACTCTATAGTCTGTTTCCTTTTGTTGTTTTGTTTTTTATGCAAACATGAAAATATAAACAAAACCCATACAGGATACCATATCCTGGATTATTCATCTTCTACATTTTGAGAGTAAGAACTTAGTTTTTGGTTGTTTATTAACATGTTCTCAAGGTGTCTCACGTTCTCCTTTGAATATGTATCTCCACTTTCACTTAATAAACCTCTCTCTTTGTTTCTGACCATCATATGCTGAAATTATTTTCACCATGGAAGCTAAGGGCCTCCAGGGCCCTGCAGTGAGTTCCATCCCAAACCTGGGAACTTCTCAGGACTCTTCACAGAATTATTATGTTTTCCCCTGACATTGAAATCTGGCGACCCAACAAAGGGACTTCAGAGACACTGACATTGGTTAATCTACTAAATGTTTTTGTTTTTTTTCATCCTTGTTTTTAAATGTTTTATTTGTGTATGTATGTGCTATCTGTGTGTGCCTATTTGTATGTGTATGTAAAATCTGTGTCACTTTCATGGACCAAAAAGAGCATAGACTCGGTCTGCCCTCTGGCCATAGCTCCGCATCTGTGTGTGGTAGGGGAAATTCTCATGCCATGCAGACACAAATGGCGAAAGGGTGGAGCTGATGCTGTCCTTAGAGGCTTGGAGAGAGTCTCTGAACTCAAATCTCATGCAGGGGCTCAAATGGTTCCCTCTTTTTTCTATTCCCCCTGTTTTCTTTGTTGTAAAATTCCTATAGGTTTCTTAGCTATCTGTTGGTTTAAGAGGTGCTTTTAAAACCAATTGTTCTCTCTCTCTCTCTCTCTCTCTCTCTCTCTCTCTCTCTCTCTCTCTCTCTCTCTTCTGGCCAAGCCCTATCACTTGCACAGAGGAACAGACATGAAGGAATTTGCCTCCCGCGTTTGGCACACCCCCATAGTTGCTGGCTGTGGGGGTTTGTCCGAGATACATGTTGAAGGAAACCACTCTGATGTGACAGAAGAGCTACCTTCATTAAAACATTACATATCCAGGCTCAATACAATTTAGTGGCCAAATCGTTGACTCTATAAGCCTTTTGTTATAAATGTGAGCTTTAAAATGTTTTTGTGTGATGTCTTGTCTTGTGTTCCAGCTAAGCCGGTCCACTATATGGTTACTGTCAATGGAGGAGGGGCACTTTTGAGATTTTTGTCTTAACTAAAGTATGTTGCTATCTTTTCTCCTATATTTGTACAAAATATTTAGAAAGATAAGTAAATCTGACTTTGTCTTTTAAATGTGTATAGTCCAAAGGAAAAATGCTTTTCTCTTTGTCTGACCCCTTGCTTCAGTTAAGAAAAGACCTACTCTGCTTATATTGTTTATAAGTAGGAAATAGTGCTCCCTACAGGGGATAGAAACTGTTTACTTAAAATGTGTTTTGTGTTACAGAATCTTGCCAAAAACACACTTACCTCTCCTAGTCAAGGAAAAGGAGTGCCAGATATCTATATATATGAAGCAATTTATCTAAATTGAGAGATTTGTTATAGGGGTTGTTTTATTGTAAGGATTGTTTAAATATAAGGATTGTTTTAATTGTTTAGAGTTAAAAAATTGTTAAGACAA